>JANHFX010026420.1:19636-33466 GCA_027560015.1 Chloroceryle amazona
TGCACCCTGGAGCTAATAAACGGCATTCACCTGATCATATTGGTCTGCGTGTGATTGTCTGACATGTTCCCCCGCACCAGTGATTAATTAAGGGACCTCTGTCGCAATAATTAAGGGACCATAAGTCACAATGATCTCCAAAGCATCTCCTTTCACGCTTCAGAAGTTTAATTTGCTTGATATGGCTGTGGTATCTGTCACATCGGTGCTGGCATGTGCCTATATTCCCTAGCCAGTGTATGCAAGATGCTACAGTTACTCTGATTTCACAAATAGAAATAACTGGTGACTTTATGATTTCTTCGGCAAAGGCTGACCTTTTACTGCAAGTCTTTCCACTGAAAATTAACATAATGAGGGAAGTGTTAAATAGTCAAAATAAAGTAATTGCTTAGCTGATCATCCAAACACCAGCAATTGGGGACTATGTTGTTTTCACATCAAGATGTTAAGCCCATTGGTTAAGATGTGTGACAACATCAAACGAGGAGAATAGCAGAAGTAAATTTCTTCCTTTGTTATTATTTCCCTCTTGAGAACTGTTACACAGATGAGGGAATATCCTATAAAGAAGATTATGTATCAAGGAAAATAATGCTCTCAATGGGTCTACAGTCATGCTGCTTTCAGAGAATTCTGAGCAATTGCAAAATATAGCTCTGAGACTGCCCATACGAGCAAAATACCTCTTTGACTGGCAGGTGGAGGATTAAAACTACCTCTATGAGCAAACAAAAATGTTAAGGACATTTTTACAGTCAATGGATACCGATAGTCAAAGCAGCAGGTATTTGTGTTGTCAAAGAGACTTAGATCACTAAGATCCATAGGGTGTCCCTTTCCTACTTCTTAGTAATTTCCTTGGATCACAAGGCTGAAAGTTGTGGCTTACTTTAAAAAAAAAAATAATTAAAACCCCTCTACACCATATTTAAGGGAAAAATTACTTTCTGCAACATAACACTATTCAAGTGTCAGCTATCAATGACCAATTTTTTTTTTTCCATTTGAAAGAGCACACTCACACAAAGGAAGGCAACCAGTTGCTTTCTTTTAAAACTCCACATTCTTTAAGAACTACAAAAAATTCTCACTTGATCTATCAAGCATTGTATTTTATGAGGATCATTTTAACAGCCCCGAAGCAGAGTCAGGACTGGGTTGGAAAAAATTGCAGAGAACCAGAAAATGCACACCTTCAGGCAGGTCTGATGCTGCTCTCATTGTTAGAAGTGTTCAAACACTGTATTTCAACTGGATTCTGTGGTGCCACATCAAGTAGGAGTGTGGAGGGATCTGGGCTCTCTCTGAGCAGGCTGTTCTTCAGGAAACACCCACACAAATAGTTAGGCCTGAGATCTTGTCACAGCAATTGCATTACTTTTGGCTGGCCTCTGACACCGTTAATGAGAAAATTGGGATAACAACTGGAAAAGAAAAGCTAGTTTTAGGGTGCTTTGGTCAATGTTTACCTCAGAGGTTTCTCACAGTCTACACAAGATCAACCCTTCTAGGAGATGCAAGTGTCCAGAAAATGGCACAGATCAGTGTGCTGTGAATATGGAGCTGAGCAGAGTGCTATGGAGATGCATGTCTATTTTTCTCATGCTGGGTAAAAAGAGTAAGGAAGCCAAAATAAACCAGACATATTGTGTTTAAAAGCTGCAGTGTTTGCAGAAGCATGGCCAGAGTATGTAACAAAAAAAAGTATTGTTCTTCAGTGCAAAGGATACAAATCTAGAGCCTTGGAAAATCACACTTCATTTTGAGCATAAAAAAGAAGGGAGAGAAGCTCTCCTCTTTTGAAGGGGAACTGAACTGTGACTAGAAGCTTGAAGGTCTGCCTATGAAATAGTTATAAACACTCTGGATTATCCTGGCTTTAGGGGAAATGCTGACAGACTGTAAAAATAAATGATGAGTGAAACCTTTTCCCTAATTCATTAGGATACTTTTCTCTCTGGTATGTCTCTTGCAGTCAGACGTACACAGATGGCTACCTACCACCTGCAGGGCAGACATCAAGGCAAGTACAAGCAAAGAAGAAAGTCTTCTCTTTCCCTTCTGCTCTTTTTTTCTTTACCCATTTCTGCTTCCTTTTCCTGTCTGTCAAAATTTCTTTCTCTGTATTCTTTATCCATTTCCCTCAATCCTTTCTAGGCCTTCCTGATTACTCAGAGAAGTTGGACTGACTATCAGCATCCAGGCTGCCTTGTTTTGAAGTAACTCATCTCTGCTTGCTTTTGACTCCAGTGATGTTGCTGTGAAGAATTTCTACTTTGAAACTGGACATAGCTTTAAAGCAGCCTTGAACGGCCTAGATATAGTTTGGAAAGAAATACTGGTGCTCCATGTACCTGGCCTGGTGCATTTGGGTCTCCAAGCGCAGCTGCTGTTTTCGACCACCATATCACTGGACTACCCTGGCTAGAAGGACTATACTTAAGAGTGTCACTGCAAGTTTAGAGACCCAGTCTCAAGCAAAAGCACACATTTTACTAGTGCTGATAATGATACTTCTAGGTTGGAGACAGTGGGAAAGTGTGGGGAAAGTCTGCTCAGATGAGAGCTGTCATTCTTAAACTGCTGGAGATTCCTGTCCCAGGAGAATCTCAAACCACCAGATGAAGAACAGCTGCACTACACAGATCTGAGATGATGGGTAAAAACTGGAAGGAGAAATTAGCACTCACAGAATTTGATAGAGATTTTGCACTGAAAGACATTGCAGATGTGCCCTACCATCAGTTGTGATTGGTCAGGGCCTGAATATGTATTTCTGGTCTTACAAGCAAGTCTGCTTGAACACAAGCTGTCAAGGGAGAAGCCTGATGTCTCTCAGATGATCTTATTGCTATCCGTGGCTTTTGCACTGAGTTCTCCTAGATAAACAACAAGGAATCAAACTTTCATCAGTGATCCGTCTAAAGAAGATACACAGGAGTGGCACATGATCAGACAGTTGGAAAACTGGAGTACTGTGTTCAGTTCTGGGTCTTCCAGTGTAAGAAAGACATGGACCTGCCCAAGCATGTCCAAAGGAGTGCCATGAAGATGATTAAGGGGCTGGAACAACTTCTGGATGAGGACAGTCTGAGACAGATAGGCTTGTTTGGCCTGGGGAAGTGAAGGCTCTAGGGAGACTTTACAGTGGCCTTCCAGTACCTAAAGGGAACCTACAGGAAATACGGGGAGGCACTCTAACAAGGAATATAATGATAGGATGAGGGGGAAATGGTTTTCAACTGAAAGAGGATAGCTTTAGACTAGGTATTAGGAAGAAATTCTTTATTGTGAGGGGGTGAGACACTGGAACAGCCTACCCAGAGAAACTGTGGATGCGCTGTCCCTGGAAGTGCTCAAAGTCAGGCTGGATGGGGCTTTGAGCAACCTGATCTATGTCCCTGCCCTTCACACAGGGGTTGGAACAAGATGATCTTTTAAGGCACCTTCCAGCCCAAACCCTTCTATGATTCTATAAGAAAAACACAGAACAACAACATTACTGATATTGGAGCCCCTGTTTGAACAGGTGGGTCTGCAGACATGCAGTCAATGTGGCATTGTGTGCACTGTCAGTGTTGTGGGCAATGGTTGGGTTTATGGACTACTTACACACAAGGTAGGGAAAAGGTTAAGAGTCCAGTACCTCCCATATAGTAGTCTACAGGCATACTGCCTGAAGAAGTAAAGACTTTCCATAAAATGGAGTAGGTATCATTGACACCATTTACAGGTGGGGAAGTCTGCAGCTCATACTCGTTTCAGAGTATGTCTTTCTTCCCTAACAGCTCCCATGGAGCCACCCAAACCACTGAAACATTCTTCGGTAGTAATAGTGTAGAGTGAACTGTCTCCAGTTCAGTTGTTCTGAACAGTGCAGTGGGATACAATAACCAGGCTGCTTCCAGAATGTAATGTCAGGGTTGAAATACCACAGAACAGAGCAAAGTGTTCACACTGGGTTTATTAGGGCACTAAGGGATCCAGACAGACAGGATGAGTCAAACATACCTGAAGCGTTAAGAGGTAGCATTTCAAACCAACACTTTCCTTCTTAAGGAAATAAATGGATTACAAATTAAAACAATCTTGCTTATCTTTGTATAAGGAACTCTCCTGTCTGGGAAACATTGGAAAACCTGCCTGAATGACAAGTTAGCCACAGAGTGACAAAAATGGCAGCTATGTAAGAACTTTTCCCTCCAGCCTGCAAAAATTGTAGCCATTAGGAATCATCTTTTCCTAGTGACTAAGTCACCTCAAGACCTGCCATGTCTCAATGTTTCTATGTGTATGATATTAAAACATTTTTGATTAAATCCTATCCCTGTCAAGCTCAATGCAAATGCTTTTGCTGATGTTAGTAGGCCTTTAGGTTAGTACTACTATTTGTCTTTCCATTCATGGCCATACATCACTGAATGTGTGCCATCTGCTTCATCAAGGACACTAGCTTTGATGGTCTTTTTGATGTTCTCTTCAATTAAAATCCTCCTGAACTTTTCCAGGTCCTCCTACCCAATGCAATACTCCCAAGCCAACAGCCCAGCCTTCAAATCCCATTCTTCCAAATGGTGTGGCAAAACCTCTACAATATATAAAATATTAACTTTTTTAACCATTGCAGAAACATATATAATACCAAAGTATTCAAAACCTAGAGGCAGTTTTAGGTAGTGTCTCCTTTGTAGATCAGATCAACACACCCCATCCCAGTCTACCATTTCATTCTTTCCTTGTTAACCATCAGACCCATTTCCTATCCCTTTGGTCTGTGCTTGTTTCTAAACTGCCTGTACAGTGAGAAGCACAGCACTTCTGTCACCCCAGGCAAATAAGTTATAATGACGAAGTGACAGAGAACTGGCATCAAGTCCTCAAGAAAAAGCTGCAACAAGGCAAATTGTTTAGATATGAGAAAAAATACAGCCTCTAAAAGGTGCACGAAATAAAAAAAAAAAGTCCAAATTCTGTGGAATAGAGGGAGTCACAATAGTGTATGTAACACACTGTGTACTACACAGGCTCCTGGTTGCTGTGAAAGGTGTGGTGAATCCCAGCCATGCTCCACATATCTGGCATGGGGAAGTGCAGGCGCTAGTCTAGCAGTTTCTATTGGTCTGAAGAGGTTGCTATCAGATAGCACAGAAAGACAAAGCTGGGGTCTCTGAAGAGCAGCACAATGATGACCATCCCATGTGCCAGCTGTTGTAGTTGTCCCCTCCTTTGCCAGGTTTGAGGTAAATGGGTCTCACCTGGATTTGGAAACTTGGCCCATGCACTGAGGCAGAGATAGACCTTCTGAAGGAAAAGAAGGAAGGTGTGAGACAAGGCCTTTCTGAAACCAGGTCTGGATGGCTGCGTATCATTCTGGTGACCTGTTTTTCTGAAAGATGATTTCAAACCAGAAAGGGAGCAGAAGAAGTAAGAAAAGAACTATGGGGGTATTGAGAACTGAATTTGTGATAGATAAGCTAGGCTTGTTCAGCCAGGGCTGAGGGGAAAATGAATGCCATCTACAAATACATTCAGGACAAAACTCAGAATGAAGGCTTTGATAACTGTTTAGATTAAAAGTAACATTGGCACTAGTGTGATATCAGCTGCGCATAAAATCAGAAGTTTCCAAACCATTAGAATAATTACATTTAGGGGCAGTTTTGAAAAGAGAGATCAAGCCATCTGAGTGTTTTAAGGTAGGGTTCAAAAAATGAGTAACAGTGATGAGGTAATGCTTGCAGTAGCTGGGAAGGGGAATTTAATGATTCAGGTGGTCCCTTCCATCCTATCTTACTATGCACCCACTGCTAACATTATTCTGTACCCATGATAAAAGAAAGCTCCCATTACATCTAATGCAAGTGCTTTAATAAGAGTAAAGCAGTCAAAATTGTGAGCCAGAGATAATTTAGCAAGCGCAGTAGCACCTGTATGAGATTGATGGGTTTCAATCCAGATGCAAAAGTGACTTTCAGCAGAGGGTATTGATTTACAAGAAGAGGCAGCTTTCCACACAGCAATGGTGTGAACTTACTACAGCTGCAATTTGATAAGTAACCTCAAACACAAAGTTGCACAAAACACATTTGCAAATGCTCTTTTTCATACAGGCAGAAAGAATGAAAGCCATGTGTCTGTCAGAGCAGGAGGGCTGTAAAGACATCACTCACTTCCAGTGATGTTAAAGGCAGAACATGAAAAAGCACCAGATGCTCAACTAGAATAATAACAATGATGCTGAGCACAGTTCTTACTAATCAAAGATTCACTTGGTGAAAAAAAGATGTATTACCATTACTGGAAAAATCTGAACCATTTTCACAGGCAAATGAGAAAAACAGATCAATTGGATGTATATGAATGATTTTCCTAGAGAATAAGGATCTAACCAAAGGGGACTGAGTTACAAACAATAAACATGAAGTTACTGATCAGCAGGAGTGGCATATTCAGCATTCTGACATATATTGCTTGTAAATACATTGCTGCAATGTCTGATCACCATACTGTCTCTAAATCAGACATCTCATGGAATGAGACCATATTTTTCACTAAAACCTACTAACTTAAATTCCGAAAACATTTTGAGGGACACCATGTGCCACCACCCTGGAAATGAAATGCTCCCTGGTGAGACAATTTTCTCCTTCAGCACACTGAAGTCAGGGGCATGAAAGCAATTTCTTCAGCACCACCCCTTTGAGTTTCTGTCTCCTTTGACCTGTACAAAAGCCAAGTTCTATTCTCTTCCCTGTGCTAAGATAACTTGCATACTTCTGCTGTAGTTGTGTTGTTTTTCCTTTGCTGGTCTTTTGGCTGACCAACAGTTGGTTTGCTTTGTCAGTTAAGGGCAAAGATCTAGCTCAAGACTGACAGATTATCTCTGAGAAAGGTTATGGAGCTGGAGGTTCTAAATAGGTTCCCTTGAAAGAATGACCTGAGACTGGCATACAGATTTGCAGAAGAGGGGACACTAAACTGCTGTATTTAACACTGAACTTGAGGCAAATGAGTATTTCTTTTAAGGCCAGTGTGGCAATTTAGTCTGTTGCACGTATGTGTACCGTAAATATCTGGAATAAAGAAACATGTCTCCACACACTGAAACTGAACAAACAAACAAAAATAATACAAGCTAAGGTTACTGCATTGTCCAGTGCACTTCCCACATTGGTTTTAATAATCATAGTTTGATTTCTATAACACTTAATATGCATGGTAGTATCCTTATTATTTAAATGAATGAATTGTGTTGCTAAGAAATGACAAGAGGCTGATCTGTAACTAGGAGGGACCACATGGAGAGCATTCTGTTTGATAGCATGTATCCTACAGGAAATAATGCAGAATCTACACCATAGGAGGAGAGCAGTATATACTCATGCTTCCTCATGGCATGTCTTTTCTAAAACTGTACTGCTTTAGATGAAAAAGCAGCCTTTATTAGTGTAATTCTGCAGCCATGATGATTCAGATATGAGCATGAGGACAGCAGGTCCTTCATTGCAGAGACCGTAGATGTGCACAGCCACAAACTGATGTAATGGGCCTCACCAACCACAGGGGAAAAAACTTGAGGAGGAACCTTTATCCCATGGATAGCTCCAGGGAGAAAATGCAGCATCTGGTGTGCCAATATGGCTGTGATTTTCCTTTTGCCCTGTTAACATTACTACACTGGGGATCATCACTGGGCTGGCATTGTGGGCAGCCCAGTAAGGACTACCAATTAGCAGCTTCTTCTCAAAGGCGCTCTACTGCCATGCAAGTAAAGAACACCATGACCCATTAATGCCATCCCATCAGTTTCTTCTCCAGGTCCTTTAGCAGTGAAACCTCCTTGTTCTAGTCCTCTGCTGACTCCCTCAAGCAGTGCCACTCTGGCTGAAAATGACAAAGACTTTAGTTTGCTGGATGATCTGTTTCTGGCCTTCTATGATGGTGCGACTGGATGGGTAGATGCAGGGAGAGCAGTGGATATTGTCTACCTTGACTTCAGCAAGGCTTTTGATACTGTCTCACATAAACACTCTCGTGTGTTAGGAGAGTGGATGGTGAGAAGGGTTGAGAGCTAGCTAAACAACAGAGCTCAGAGGGTTGTGATCAGTGACACAGAGTCCAGTTGGTGACCTGTAACTAGTGGTGTTTCCCAGGAGTCCGTACTGGGTACAGTTTTATTCAGCGTCTTCATCAATGCCCAGTATGAGGGTACACTCCCAGTTTAGACAGAGTGCACCCTCAGAGTGCTGATGATACTAAAGTGGGAGGAGTGGCTGATACACCAGAAGGCTGTGCGGCCATCCAGTGAGATCTGGATGGACTTGAGAGCTGGGCAAAGGGGAAGTAAATGAAGTTCAACAAGGGCAAGTGTAGAGTCCTACACCTGGAGAGGAATAATACCACGCACCAGCACAGGTTAGGGGTAGACCTACTGGAAAGCAGCTCCATGGAGAAGGACCTTAAAATCCTGGTGGGCAATAAGCTATATTTGGGACAGCAAACTGCCCTTGAGGCAAGGAAGGTCAATTGTATTCTGGGGTGCATAAAGAAGAATATGGCCAGCTGGTAGAGGGAGGTTCTCCTCCCCCTCTACTCTGCCCTAGTGAGACCATATCTGGAGTATTGTGTCCAGTTCTGGTCTCCCCAGTTCAAGAGAGACAGGGAAATACTAGAGAGAGGCCAAAGGACTGGAACATCTCTTTTATAAGGAAAGGCTGAGAGCCCTGGGGCTGTTTATCCTGGAAAAGACTGAGAGGGGATGTTTACAAATATCTGAGGGGTGGGTGTCAAGTAGAAGGGGCCAGTCTCTTTTCAGTGGTGCCCTGTGATAGGATGGCAGGTAATGGCAGCAAGGTGAAACATGGGAAGTTCCACCTCAACATGAGGAAAAACTCTCCTGAGGATGACAGAACACTGAAACAAAGAGATTGTGGAGTCTCCTCTAGAAACTGTCAAAACCCTCCTGGATGTGATCCTATGCAGCCTGCCCTAAGTGATACAGCTCTGTCAGGGAGGTTGGACTTGATCTCCAGAGGTGCCTTCCAACACTTAACCATTCTATGATCCTGTGATTCTATGATTCCATGAATACAGTCTCAGACCTCTCTGATTGAGTTCATGGAACATCAGGTGAGGAGGAAGAACTGAGTACTCATTGTGCCATGTCTTGGAAGGGACAGTTTGTATGGTGAATGTCTGAAGCAGAATAAGAGGTCTTGGTTTGAGGTGTGGGCCACCAAGAGGAAGGAATGAAGCATTTGGGTCCATAGTGAATGCCAATGCTGTCCTCCTTCATTCAGAACAGAGAGCCTTGCCTTGCTCTAGGGTTGCATGTTATGATCTCCCACAGCTGTATTGTAAATTCCGGACAAGCTATCATACTGAGGACTGCCAGGCCTGGGTGCACTCAGATTTCTCTTTTCAGATACCTATAATTTTAAAAAGTGTAAAAGTAGTTTAGGAACATGCATGGATCAGCAACCCACAGTAACTTGTGGGATGCATTTATGTGCTTTTGAGAAACCTATTTTTATTGCATATGTGCAGCCTGAACTTCAAGGAGCTTTAGTAAAAATTCTGTTGACAGATGCCATTGGGTTCAGTAAAATTTCAGTTATCTAACTTGAAAGCTTAGGACTATATGGTCCACCTTTGAACTCTTCACCAAGGGTTCATAAGAAGAGCACAGGTTTTATAGAACATGCACCTTGTAAATTAAATTACCAGAACAATAATGTATGAGATTCTTGTACTCCATTTTGATTCCTGACTTTAAATAGACTCTTTATTGAAAAAATGAAGTGCTTATTAAGAATATCCTTTTTAAAATTCATGTGGCTTGCTTAATGAATGGTGAAAAACTTGGAATTTAGAACCTGAATACTGTTTGATTCCATCTGAATTGAGTGGTTCCTTCATTTTCCCCAGAAGCTCTATTTCAACAACCTTTTCTTTCATAAGGCGCCATTTACTTCAGAAACGATTACAGAAAAAAGATTTCTTGCAGCCTCAGGACTCCCTCTAGTGTCATTACAGTTGGGTTCTTCGGGTATCTGTATAGACCACTGCAGTTTTGTGTTTGCTTTCGATGAAGACTGCAGAGCGCACTTCCATAACTTCTTGGTTTAATCTGAGATGTTAAGAAGATTCTGTCCACTCTGCTGCCCCTCCAATCAGGAAATCCAAGTTGAATATTTGCCATCCGATAGTGTTAAATGAAAATTAAGATGCCAAATTGAACTGTCATTTTAATGCCATAAATGTTGGGTCAGTACTGCTTTATCTAAAGACTATTAATTAATTCTACTTAGTTGGAGATCTTCACATTATTAGCACTGGACCTCTCCTGACTGCTTGCATCCAGTGTTCAATCTTTCCTATCAGAATTATCCAGAATGATGTCTTCTGAGTGTTTGCTACTTATCCACAACAGTAATTTCAGCATAATTTAACCAAAATGAAGAAATGTTGTAATTTTTTTTTCAAAATGTGAAGAGTTTCATTGTTCAGCACCAATTTGCAAAGAGTATGGCTGATTGAAAATTGAATTGAAACTAATATCTCAAGAGGTTTTTGGTACCATATGCAACACCTGTCTTCTAGTGAAACTTTTCTCCCATCATATCCAATAAAAAGGAACTGATGTGTAATGTATTATAATGGTCAGTAACATCATGCATTCTGCTTTAACTAATAGACTCATAGGCTGATAAATGCAAACAAGCAGATCTCAATCATTAATGGGGAATACTCTGTCAACTAACTAGCTGAATGATTTTTCACATTTGCACAGAAATTTTCAGCACTGAGGTCAACTACTGGATATGCAGCTGGCATATGGGAACCATCCTACAGAGAATGGAGAAAGAACACAAACCAGAAGAGATTACATACTGTATTTCTGTCTGTCTGACCATGTGAATAGCATTTTTTGTTTAGGAAATAAGTCCTGTAATAATTTCAAGACACAAAAAATCTTTGAGTATTGAAACTCAAAGATGATAAAATCCCCACCCCTTCTCTCAGGAACTGCAGAAACAAACTAAGATTGAGATTTACATTGCTTAAGAAATCAAAGTCCTGCTAAAAGCAAGTTGGACTCAGGATTGGAATCTCCTGAATGACTTAAGAAAATGTGGCTTAAAGCTATAGGCCATTTAACCTTTCTCAAGATGAAGCCTTTCTCTTCTGATAAGTCTCTTAATGTTTGTTTTAAATGACCATGGAGATTCTGTGTCTGACATTTTTGTAGGGTCACCTGCAGTAGGTTGCTCAGGATTGTGTCTTGTGAAGTAATGAGCATCAACAAGGATAGAGATCCCACAGATAGATATCTATCCCATAGATAGAGGTCTGTCAGGGGAACTTGTTCCACTACTTGACCACACGCAATGTGAGAATGATTTTTGTGTTTAAGTGCAATTTCCTGTATTTCTGTTTGTGCCCGTTAGCTCTTGTACTTTCACTGGATACATCTAAGAAGTCCTGCTGCCTCTGCTTCACAAACTCCCATCAGCTGTTCATAGATACTGAGGAGATCCTCTTGAGCCTCTCTTCTCTGGAATGAACAATCCCAGCTTTGTCTGTCCCTTCTCCTGTGTCAGAGTGGATTTCTTTTATTTGGATGAGAGGTAATTTTGAAATGGGAATACTAAAATATTATGACTTTAAGGAAAATATTAGTGCACTAATTGCTAAGTTACTAGAGTTGTATACAACATAGTAATTGACTTATTCGTGACAATAAGGAATAGATTTTAAGCTTCGCATTCTCTAAAATAAGTTCCTGTTCTCTGAACTCAAACCTCCAGCTGGTGACACTGTCCAGCATGAAAGAGCCTCTGCTTGCACAGCATCTTGAACATGGCCTTGCCAAGCCTGCTGTGATACTGTGTCTCTCACACTCGCTGTCCCACTAGCTCTGCATTTAACCACAGCATACCTCCTATGCATGGGATACTCCCAGTTGCCTACCTCCTGCCTCTCATTCAAGCATCTTGCTGCCCCATTTTTTTCCTTATATGATTTTGCATATTATGTCCCAAGGCTGACAGTGCGAGTGATGCTGCCCTTTTTGAGGTGTATCCAAGGTCCCTCATGGCAAATGTCTCTGCACAGTGTTAGGTATGGATACATTAAGCCAAATCTGTCCAACATGTGAATGGTTCAAAGGTAAAATTTTTCCTCAGGTTTCCTTATGCAGCAGTTTTACTGCTGCACACCTGGAGGTCTGCTTTTCCAGCCTCAGCCATGGTATTGATATTTATTCCATGTAAAATCTTTTTTTTTGCCTTTCTTACTTGCATCCTAGTATGATGCTTTTACAATTACTCTCCAGGTTTTCACAAATCTTGTTCAAGTGTCAGTCTGAAGAGAATGAACTTTATTAGGCCTCTGAGATTTTTAATAAAGCTGTTAAGTGATATCTGGATGAAGATCACGTCCCAGTATTTCTGGGCATGGGCATGAATCCCCCTATTGCCATGTACATTATTTTGAAAACATAAGGACAGCAAAGCCTGCCAGAAAGGAAAAATCTAGACTAAATGATGACTGCAAACCTCAAAGGAAGAGGAGAACCAGACGGCTGACCCCGAAACCATATTCATGCCATCACCATTTTTCTTCTCTCTGCAGTTTTGGATTATCTCGGTAACTTACTGTGCTTGCTTAGCATCAGGTTCCAGGTCACAAATTCCAGTCCTAGGTGTAAGGGAGTAACAAGTCAAAAAAATAATCAGCCTGTTGAGACACATTGCAATGCACTCTGACAGCTGATAACGTCAGAGAAAACTTTGACTGCAAACTTTTAACTGAAGGCATGCCTGCATGAAGTATGGAAAGTGGCTTACACACAAGTAGTTCAAGTGTGCTCTTTACAACATTTTCTAAGCTGAAACCTTGTGCTTTAAAGTGCAGGACACAAACAATGAGGTGGGTAATGCAGAACTTTGCTAATTCAGGTCCTGTACTGGTTATAATCACCTCATTTTATTCTGCAAATGCTTTGCCTACCTGTTACATGTTTCTTCCATAAAAAGGTATTATTTCTTTCTTTAGGCACAGTATGCGAACACTGTAAGCGATGGGGCTGCTGCAGCCAGGAGAGAATGGCTCTGGATACACCTCTGAGCAGTCGTCTCCTGACAATGGGCACGTCGCTGGGTGAGAGGGTGTACGGCAGTGAGAGACTAACAGCGATAAATGACATCTGGGCCGTTCCAGATGGCTAAAAGATAAATGCGCAGCTGTGAGGAGTCAAGCCTGTGCCTGGGGATGCCGTCCTCGGAGGCTTTTCAGATCTGAGCAATAAAGCCCTAAGCGGCCTGACCTGGCAGCGCCGGGTAATCTGCTGCTGACGTGGCCTCTCTGTACGACGCCCATCACCCCAAGGAGTTCCTGCGGGCCTTGCGCTGCTCCGACGGGACCCGCCCCAGGTCAGGCAGCCGCGGGGGTGTAATAGGTGACTGCTTGCTCCCCGACGGCAGCTCGGGGTCGCGGGGAGGTGCTCTGCACAACCTATCGCCCAAGCCTGGTGTTTCTGGAGAGAAGGGCGGGCCACGGGAGCAACTGCGCTGTGACGGGCGGGGAGGGAGGCTGTCCCAGGGCGGCGGGCGAGGAGACGCGAGTGGCACTCTTCCGGAGCTCCAGGGGACCGCGCTCCGTCGCCACCTCGCCTGTGGTGGTAGTGCCCGGTCGGGACGCGCCTCCGCCCGCGCCGCGGCAGCGCTATGGCGGGCGGGCGGGGGGCCAGGGTACCCACCAGGATGCCCACCGGCCTTCTGCTGCTGCTGCTGTGTCCGCCGGCTGGCCGGCTCACTCAGCTAC
>JANHFX010026421.1:0-12237 GCA_027560015.1 Chloroceryle amazona
TTTCTTTTTCTTTTTCTTTTTCTTTTTCTTTTTCTTTTTCTTTTTCTTTTTCTTTTTCTTTTTCTTTTTCTTTTCTTCTTTTTTGGTTTTTGTTTCCCTCAAAATGAAGGAGCACTGGCAAGTATCTAGTGATATTCTGAGGGACTGGTAACTCTATCGCTTGTGATGCATTCAGGATCAGACACTCTAGCTTCAGATGACTTGTTTGGCCAAGTCAGGACTGTATGTGTTCTTTCATTTCTTGTGTTTGTTTTCCAGACTAGAAAACACAATAATAGAAAGATGTCAGACATCATACAGCTTTAGCTCATGTCTTGTCCACATTGCAATACCATACTAGAGCCCAGCTGGCTTTTACCATGCCAAGCACATGTTCATGTCAGCTTTGCTGGAAACTGTTGTTCTGACAGGTGCAGAGAAGCAGAAGAATGAAAACTGTGGAAGAAGCATTTTCTCCCATTTTCTCTTTTCTTTCATGAGCTAATCTGATCTAGAGAAATAATTAGAAAGTTTTATGCAGATTGTTTGAGGTTAATGATACAAATATTTTGTTTTTCTTTTCAATTTGCTTTATAAAAATATTTGGAAAAGTAATTTTTCTTCCAATCTCTTATGTAATATAATGGTCCAAACTCACTCTCAAGACCAGGGAATTTAGGGTGGATCATAGTTTCTGAGAAGAAACTTCATCAGGAGAAAATAATTCTGAATCTGTCCTTAGTCTGTTTGTTGAGGTACTCTCATTAGAGCTTACATCGTCTCTAGGTGCAGTGTGAAAGGAATGATCTTATGTGCTGGTATGTAGTATCTTGTTTAGCTTGTGCAAGCACTTGCAGGATAGGGTTTACCTAAGACTATCAAAAATGTGGTTAAACAATATTGGACAGGACTGAATAGAAGAGTTTACATCATGCAACTTCTTTTAAGTCTTAATTCAGTGATGTACTTCCTTATCCAACAAAATGAATTAGAAGTTTTTATTTCCCTCTTGTATGAAAACTTAGTGTAAAAGCATAGTTTCTTGTAACAAAATCACTTCCATTCTTACAGATCTGAAGCTGCTGACAATGAAATGCAAAAATTAAGTGTCTCCTTGTTGAAACATTATTTTATGCTTATTTTTGACTTGCCTAATTTTTCTGTTAATTAAGTCTTCTTTGGTAATTTCAGCAGGTTGACATAGTGAGTCTAAAAAACTGTACACAGCGTAACTATAGAGGATCTTTCTGTTATAATGACAAATTCTGTTGTGCTTTCTGAAGCTTGATTTTTGTAAGAGTTTTGGAATTTCCAAAATTTTATTATTTGAATGAGTGTGTTAATCCCTCTTCTCATGTTCTGGTAAATCTAAAACTTGCAAGTCTTATTGCTTAAATTACATCTGTCAAATTATCAAATCACACAAGTCTAGACACATTGCAGACACATTGTGCATATCTAATTGAAAATATACCAGCCAATTATTACAAGCTTCTAACACTGTAGTACACTTCTGAATAGAAAGGAAACCTAATATACAGTCAAATATTGCTTGCAACTTATTTCATCTTATACACTGTGTCTCTGGGTGCATGTATGTATAATATGTATGTGCTGTTTACCTTAATGAGGGAATTAGGATTAAAAAAGTTGCTTTGTGACACATTACAGAAAAGCACACATCATTCTTCGGTGATGAAGCCTTTTGTGCTTAAAGGCTTTGTTAATCAGAGATATCTCTCAGTATTTTGAAAACTTTGAAAAGGATTTATGGCAGTCATTCTTTAAGAATGGTTGGAAATTATTACTACATGTTTATTTAAAATAACCTAATATTTCTGTTTTCATTTACTTACAAGTTTAATGGAGTTGTTTGTAGAAATCCTTTGAATTTAATGTGCTGAAAATATGGCTCTAATCTTTCAACCCTTGTTCATGTGAAAAAATCTTGTTGAGGTGATTAGGCTCTGTGAAATAATAACTGTTTGTGTAAGTAGAGGTTGCTACATCATGTCTGACCTGATCTGGGCTGCAGAACTCTTTTTCCTTCCAGCTATGTGTTTTGTTGGAAGATCAAAGCCATGCAAATGACAATAACATACTGTAAAGTAGAGTATGTCTCAATATTTCTATCATCGTATATCATACACCAGAGACACAGCTGTTTTCTTCCCCCACTATGAAGACATAGATGCATATTAAGCTGTGGTTGCTGGCTGTCTTTCAGAACAATAAGAAACTATAGACCTGTCAGGTCTTGGCAAGCAGGAATAGTAAAATTACTAACTTTGTTTCCACAATGTTCTCTCACTGACAAACACACCATTGGCTTCATTTTTCTCTCCATCACTCCTCAAAAGGATTAGATTTTTCCCTAGAGTCACAGAAGAATTAGAAGTTTTACTCCTGCTTCTTATAAATGGCTTACTTTTTAGAAAGGGTACATTTTCTTGCTAGGCTTACTTTATTACTACTTTTCTTCTGGAACATTTTTTTTTGCCAATCAGTGTTTTGTACCTGTAAGCCTTTGTGCTATATGGCACCCTCCTTTCCTAAGGAAATCCAAAAACTCTACAAGCTAATGTCTCATTTAGTGATCAATCTGTCAAATAATATTCACAGATGTTTTTCTGATAGTACAGTGCAGGTAATACTCATGTGAATGATTCTTTCTCATAAGTGGCTAGGTAAAGGATTTGTTTTGTAAAGTATAGTGCACAGTACTCCAGCATCCATTTTCCTCTTGCATGTCAAGATGTTAATCATGCCTGTTTTAAATATAGAAATGTGAATGAGACTAGGAGAAAATTCCTGTCCTTAAGGAGCTACAATTGATTCCTAGGGTAGATTTAGGGGCTGACTTTTAATCTTGACTCCCCATCTCTATCTTTTTATTGTCTTAGACAAATCACTGAAGTTATAAGAAAACGTTAGTCTTTTTATTGGTTTGTTTTCGGCTTTTATGTTTGCTTGGTTGGTTGGTTGGTTTTGTGTTCTTTTTTGTCATTGTTTTGTTGGAGTTTTTTGTTTGTTTATTTTTTTGTGTGTGTGGGTTTTTTTCCATTTTTCTTTTTTAAATTTTCTTTCTTTTTTTTTTTTTTCATTCAGTGTATTAACAATAAAGCCAAACTAAAGACAAAGATAGTTCAAGACACCTCAAAAAATAATTGAAAGCTTCTCCAAGTCGTTCCAGTCCCGACTTCCTCCTTCTTCCCAGTTCTTATAGATTTCTCCTATTGCTGCTCAAGTTAAAAGCACAAACTAGGAATTCCGCAGAAAATCTTTTACAAGGAATGTTGAAAACTTTGAAGACATTAATCTGAAATGATCTGTCAAAGATCCAGAAGAATGGAATCTAACTGAACTTTAAATACTTTATCCTACTTAAGCCGGAACAGAACTGCTGAGCCGAGCAATTTAAGATTCCCACAGCTGTGCTAGCTATGTTTCCGTTCATGGTACTAAATTATTTCCATTAGCCTGAAAAGGGTTATAAAACCTACAATCAATTTAGTTTCTGGGGCATTGTGTTTTGAATACCGTTTAATAGGGTGTGACAAAACCACATAATTTCTCCACATGTTCTTACATTACAAGCAGATTTTTCTTGGTACTAGGCAGTGCACCAAATGTTCTGGACAGAGAAATGTTCAGCAGAGAAAGAGCTGGAACTGGAAATAAAAGAATAGTACTAGACAGCTAGAATGCCCAGGGCATGACAAGAATCTTAAGTGCAAGAGATGAGCACAAAGGAATAATAGGAATTTTTATCATCCATTTGCTCATCAGCTTTACATTTACTATGGATAGAAATCATTAGATTTGTTTAATGTAGAGGAAAAAAATAGATTCAAAGACTGGAAACATGAATGAATCCAATTGGACAGGAATATATTTAATACTAATATTAATAACCATAGATGTCTGAATAAGACGAACAGCTATGGGCAGAAGGAGGAGTATTCTTGCTTTCATCCAATGGATTCAATGACTTGGATTACTTTCTCAGCCTCATACACCCACAGCATTTTTGTTACATGAATAACCACATTTATTTTAATAAGACTTCTTGATAGGGGAGGACAGATTGATTTACTTACCTTTACTAATGCTCCTAATCTGTTTATATACCATACCTCCTTACAGTGCAAACAGTTTAGCTTTGTTTTGTATTCACAGTGTATCTTAAATCAGTTTATTGCATGGGAAAATGAGCCTGCTAATGAGGAGTTGTGAGTAAACATGCTCAAGAAGGTTATATGATAAAGCATTTCTGAACGATGATGTGGAAAAATCCCCACATTATCCCTTGACAGCATGTGCCTCTCAGTGTATTTTGTTAGTTCTGTAATCATGTAATCATGTGATGAGGTGTAATGTAAAACACGTGAACGCCGACCATCAAAAAAGGACTTAATGCTATTTTTCGCACTGGATGAGCCTAGTTGTCTTTCCTAGGTTTTTTATTGTCTCTTAATTCATACTTAACACTTTTTAAGTGGTAGAAAAATAAATCTGACAAATTTTGCTTTCAGTGTAGAATTATATTGCATTAACAAGCCAGCCAGTGCTGTAGGGTAAGGAATGAATGATCGGGTTGTAATTGGATTGTGCCTGTCATAGTGCATTGATTTCAAGGGGTTCTTTTTTCATCTGATTTGTTCTTGCAAGTAATTTTAATGGATCCTTTTAGAGATTTTAGAAATTGAGAATTCCAGATTGAAATTTTAAGCAAAGAAAATTACCTTAAAGGAATACATCATAGACATTTCTAAACTTCTTCGCACTAACATGCAATGAGGTTATTTAAGTATTATAGGGCAATAGGTGATATCACTAGTATTTTGTCAGATGATGATAATAAAAGCCTAATATGCTTTTTGTGATGTGTAAAAGTAGCAAGCATTAAACCTGATTGGGACTTTCTACATAATTTTTTCATGCAACAACATCTAAGATGCCAAAACATTAATTTCAATGTTCAGTTCAGTGGCCTAACTGAAGCAGTTGAAGCTGTTGAAGCAACAGAGAGAACTCCCAGAAAAACAGAAGTTGAGGGGGAGTAGAGAGACTGTATAAACTATCCTGTTCCCCCAAAGCTGAATAAAGTGTCCTTACTACCATTTAACTCTATACTTTGTCTCAAACTTCGCAGATATGGAGAACAGTTCTTTCCCTTCTTTGCAGTTGCATTTTACAGAAGAGAGTTACATCACTCTTACCACATCACTCATCCTCATTGTTTTTGTTTCTTGATCATGTTTTAGAATTATATATAACTATTCCAAAGAAAAGGCAGAATTTTATTTCTCTATTGAAGTGAACCTTATTTTTCTGCTTTGCCACATCATCAGTCTACTGGAATCCTTATGATTTCAAATTTTTTTCTACAGTGTGATTTCAGTACACCCATATCTGTAGTTTCTGAATTAGCTCTTTTTTGGCATGCAACTTCCAAGTGGAAATAATGAATAACAATGAATGATATTTTGATATCTGTTTCAGTAGGATGGAAGATTTAAATCTGGGGATTTTTAATTATTTTTTTTTTATTTTTGTGGAAGTCATTATTGAAAACCTCATAGATGACTGACTTGGTCTTTTACTATCCCCCTGCTGTAGCTTGCTTTTAACCTGTAATTTAATTTTTTGTTAAGGAACTGCTAAATCTGTGAAGTATTTTCCTCTTAGGCTTGTACGCCACAGGTATAATCTACTGCTTATCTGAAGTTTCCTTTACCAAAACAAGTTGTCATTATTTTGTTAGTTTCCTCTCATAAAAATAACTATGCTTACAGATAACATTGTTCAGTACTTCTAATAACTGTTTGCTTTCAAGTACTAAAATACATTTGAAAAAGAAATAATCATCATGGCTAACTTTGATTTCAGGCTTATTTTTTTTGTGAAAGTATTTTTAGAGCAAAACAGATCATCTATTTCTGTGGAAAGGCTTTCAGGGTTTACTACCCTATTAACTATTTTGTGATCTTGTTAGTAATGGGATCCACCTGCCAAAGCACATGGATGTGCACCATGGACAAGGATGTGTGAATGCAGTTTGATCATTTGTGTCATACGCAAAGAGTAAATATCAGTGTTTTGATTCTACCATACTTGTGCAATATGTTTAAATAATGTTTTTGAGCAAACCATGTAACAGCTGGTAATACAAATGAAGGTCCTGTAAAAGACTGTGACTTTGGAAATGTAATGAAATTGAAGAGGTAACTGCAGCTTAGGTCTAATCAGAATGTGGAAAGACTTTTTTTAGGAAAGAATGTTTTTACTTTTTTTAAAATCTCTGGCAATTTGAAAAAAGTGAACTAGTTTATAGCATAAGTGAGAATGGAATTTTGTATGCAGAAAGTCTGGAAAAGAATATAATTGTTGTTGAAATGCTGAGGGGAAAAAAGGTGACTTCACTGAAGTGTGTTGCATGACTTTGTTTCTGAACTGCTATATATTTTTATGTAATGATAAAAATACAGAGAAACATTTGGAAATTTTATATAATCTTCTACCCTTAAAGCACCTAATGATTGCAGAAAACTTTCAGATTTGACTGGTATATAACATAATATTAAAGTATAAGAATATTTGTGTTAATTTTACCGGTATTTCCAGGTAGGAAGTGTTTTGAGAAACTCTATCGTAATGAAATAATATAAACTAAATAAGACCTGAGACTGATTTAATCCTACCTGAAACTGCTGCATTTAATGTGATAATTGATGAAGATGTTGGGGAACTGTGACAACTTAATGGGTCAAGATGGAGACAACACCTGTAAAGACTCTTCTTCCATCATGTAAAAGACTTCTAAAAAACAAGTGACCATTGTCCGAAGTACATACTATGTAGGAATCCAAAGGAACTGAAACATGAAGATTTTGGAGGTCAGTGTAATAAGTAGAATGGGCAGTTTAATAGCACTAGAAAAAATATGGATACAGTGTCCTTGGGCAATAATGGAGCATACAACTTTTTCAGTGCTGAAGTAGCCCATTCCAAAGAACCTGAAATGTTTTGAATAGTTTAACCGTGGTCTACCATTTTGGGAGTGGATGGAGAAGAAAGTGTTAAGGCTTGTTACCAAAGAGATGCAAAACAAGACACACTCCAGCAAATCCAGTAGCAGTAGTTTAATCCTTAAAAATATTCTTTGTTTGATGTGACACATGGCAGTTGGGAAAAGGGACCCATACCAAAAATCCTGACGAGGAAGGGTTTGTGCTGATGTGCTAGGTTTTGTACTTGAGTAATAGAAAGGGTGGGCTTACTTAACATACCTGGAACAGAAACAGAGCAAGATCTTGTAGCAAAAGGACAGCAGTGGACGTGACACAAATGTGTGAGCATCTAATCTGTCATGGCTGTTTGTTAGTTGAAAGTGATTCAAAACCTTGTCAAATACATTTTAAACTCTATGCAGTTTAACACATTTGATGACAAAAGCTGACTAAAGATGGCACTAGTAGTTTATGACAATACAGCATGGTGTAATTTGTCTCTGATTTGTGCTGGTCACCTATATGCATATGGTTCTGAACATGCAGTTCTCAGCTGAGTGATGAATGCCTACTGAAATGATGAACTAGCATCTGGTTGTTGTCTATGAAATGGTTCTTCTAGACAAAGTTAACAGTTATAAATATCAAATCCATTCTACATCAACTAAAATAACTTCTTTTTTTTTTTTTTTCCAGGAAAGAACTGTTTGCTTGTATGAGAGTTTTGAAACATAAGTTATTTTCAGTTGTTATCTTACCCTGCCTTTTTGCTACTGGTTATTTTTTTGTTTAGTGAGAACAATACAGAATGTGCATCCTAATTACCCCAATTAATGAGTCAACTTCAAGCATTCTTTCTTAAAGTACAGTTGTCTACTACCATTGTTTGTGATGTCCCGCAGGAGGTTTAAACCGAGGGATAAACCATGTATCACAAAGTATGGTATATTTGTCTTTGAGTGGTTTAAAACCAGAGTTCTGTAAAGGATGCAGTCAATACATGTGAAACACCTGAATTTAATAAGGACTTGCAGAAAGACATGCTCTGAGTATGACTTCATTAAACTGCAAATGGCTTGCAGTTTAAGTTATTGATCGTCTTTTACAAGGTCTTGAGATGAAATTCTGCAGATGAGATTGAATCTGAATCCTTAAATGCACTGCAAGAGATATCCATTTATACTATCAAAAAGACAGTAACAAATAAAGATATGCAGGTTGATGTACTCAGACACTGTAGGTGTGCAGGCCAAAGGAAGGTTCATACTATTGCTTCTTCTGACCATGCAATCTTGCTCTGAAACTTAATGATAGAGGTAAAATTGATGTCCGTGGAAAGTCATCCATGAAGTACACATTCACTACAGTCAATCTTACAGTATTATATGAACCCTACAGAAATATTTTTAAAAATAAGGCTTTTTTTTAATGAAGATAACCTCTCAGTATTGACTAAATTTAAGTTACACGCATTTACTTTTTTCAAGCATTTTCCCCAAAATTAATTTAGTTAATTTTATTACTGCTGAATGGGATGTTCTGTTGTTGAAAAGAAAGGCTATTAGCTGGTAGATTCCACTGAACAATATTGACTATCATCCTTCTTAGGGAGATATAAAGACTTAACAGAGCATAAGTTAATTGAAATATCTGCCTAAATTTTACTCAAGAATGTAAATAGAAGTTATATATTTTTTTCTATGTTAAATGAAAAATATGCAAAATGTTCTTTATTAGAGTGCTATCATTGAGAATTCATTTG
Source organism: Chloroceryle amazona (assembly GCA_027560015.1). NCBI lineage: Eukaryota > Metazoa > Chordata > Aves > Coraciiformes > Cerylidae > Chloroceryle > Chloroceryle amazona. The sequence continues at coordinate 8,755 of JANHFX010026421.1, forward strand.
AAACTAGGTATAGTGGAAGGAGACTGCAGAAAAAGCAGAACTTTAGAACAAATAGCACAGATTTCTAAGATGACATTTTAAAAAAATTTTTAAGTTTTCTGAGAATCTGAATACCAGAGATCACAGAATTTGAAAGTTCCTGAAGCTGTTGCGTCCTTTCAGATCTTAGCTTTTCACTATCATGAGAACTTTCACCTCAAGGGAAAGGCAAGAAGTTTTAGATACAAAATTTATAATCACGTATGTGACTTGGCTATAATGCAATGTACTTTAATATATCTTAATTTTGGTTGTGTTAATGGGTCTACTGCCTTATTCATCCTTGGAACTACAGACAAGTTTGACTTTTACAAAATACATTCCCAAAGCATGATGATAAAAACAAACATGTTAGTTGCGCTCAGAAAAGTGAGAAGTTGTATTCACAAAGCTCGTCATTATGTACCACCACAGAGTTATGTTTAGACCTGTAGATCCTTGCATGGTCTAACTTCAATGCATACATTAGGTCTCTTGCTTTGCAAAACTCGCTTCATGCTTCTAATAGAATGAAAAATAGATCCCATAAAGTGTTTAACATCTAATGATTTACAACTAGAGAACTTTTATGCCATTATGTAAATAATAAATAGAAATTTGGAGAGTATATTAGCTACCAAGAAAGTATGAATCATCTGAAGGAGTTTTTTCCCTGTATTAGTTAAAAAAGCAAACTTGTTAGGTCATACCTCTGTAACAAAAAAGACGATCCTTTACAGAGGAAATATCTCACCGGGCTTTACTTAAAAGAGATCATTGATTCAAAATGCATATTGACTTTTTGTTGGCACCACCTGGACTAACGTCAAGCAGGTACCACAGTAGATCAAGTGTCTGTTTAAAATAAAAAACCTACTAGTGTATGAACCTTTTTTTTTTTTTTTTTTTGTTCTATAAATCCTAGACCACCATGGCATAGAATGTGAGTACCTCCTATTTTCTTGCAGCCTCCTATTTATCAAACTTATAGAAAGAGGGGTCAATTATTCAGGTCACTGTAGCCTTGCCCACTCTCAATCTATATCCTCTTTTATTCAAGAACATCTGCGTTAAGCTGAATCTTACTATCTTCCATACTTTATATGATGGCCTCTGGTCCTCACACATTGTCACCTATATTCTCTCAACCACTGGCTGAGATCTTTAAGTGCCTGCCTCAAAGAACAAACCACTTACAATTCATTTGTATGATGACACTAACTTCAACTCATTGTGATATGAGTGGCATTCCATTTGTCTTATACCCAGTGTAATTTGATTTGGTATGATTTATTTTCCATGTTATAATTTTGAACATATCAGATTTTTTTATATAATTCTTGTAGGATGTATAATTGAATTGGACCTCTTCTGTGCATTAAATTATTTGTGTGAGCTGAGGTTTAAAATGTTGGTACTGAGGTGTTTACCAGGTCAAAGGATGTTGTTTAAAGCAATATCTCAGGTTTTGATAGTTTGGATAAGTAGAAAATAAGAGAAAGGCAATGGAAAACAGAAAAGTACCAGAAAGATAAAAAAAAATAAATTGGAACAAATGAGAATTATTAGATTCCTGCAGTTATTACTGGTTTGTGTCAGAAATGAGCCTGAGTATAATTAAAAGCTGAGTTTAGATTTATTCACAGCTTTCTTTTAAACATGAAAAATATGCATGCGAAAAGTAGAGGTTAATTATCTTAGACTATTGGAAAGAAGAATTACTTTCCCAAAATTAAAAATTTGCTTTCCTGAAATTAGACTGTTTTAAGTGTTTCCTATACCTTGTTGCTTCCAGGGCTGCAGTTGAAAACTCACTGTCTACTTTCTCCAGTGGTTAGGTGCTTTTCTCTGGAGCATGAAGACTCAGTAGTTCTGCTGTTCTCTATGGCATGACCAAAGAGATTAGGTTGATTTGTTGGTTTGTTTTTTTTTAAAGGAAGTTACCAAAGAGCAACTGATTTTTTTCCTTTCATAAATCAAAAGGCAATTCACTCCAATGCTATAGCAAGAAGACTTTTTATTGCAGCAGAGGTTCAAAAAGATGCAACTCATATGTGTTTATTTGTACTAATTGCTCTAATCTTGATTTTAAAAGCTTGTAATTTGCATCTGTTGAATCAGGGGAATTTTCTCTTCCACTTGGGAACTCCTTTCCATTGTGTATATGTTCTTTCTGGCTTTAGTCTCTGGTTTTGTCAGGAAATTGTTCTCAAGAAACACTTTGGGAATACCTGCAATTTTTAGACCATTCAGGTCAGATATAACTAGAGGCCCTGTTACATCACAGAATCACAGAAAGGTAGGGGTTAGAAAGGACCTTTGGAGGTCATCTAGTCCAGCCCTGTGCCAGAACAAGTTCACCTAGAGAAGGTTGTCCAGGAACATGTCCAGGTGGGTTTTGAGAGTCTCCAGAGAAGGACACTCCATAACCTCTCTGGGCAGCCTCTTCCAGGGCTCAATCAATCTTGAAGGAAAGTTTTTACTTATGTTTGGGTCAAATTTCCTGTATATCCAGGAAATATATATATATATATATATATATTTCCAGGAATATCTCCATACAACTCTACACTTGCCCTTGTTGAACTTCATTATGTTCTCCTTTGCCCAGGTCTCCAGTCTGTCCAGATCTCACTGGATGGCAGCACAACCTTCTGCTGTATCATCCACTCCTCACTGTTTAGTATCATCAGCAAACTTACTGAGAGTACACTCTCTTGCTTCATCCAAATCACTGATGAAGATGTTGAACAAGACTGTACCCAGCACTCACCTCTGGGGATCACTGCTATCTACAGGCTTCCATCTAGACTCTGCATCACTGATCATAACCCCCTGGCCTCTATCATTCATGCAGTTCTGAGTCTGCCTCACTGTCCACCCATCCAACCCACACTTCCTAGGGCTCCCTCTGAGGCTGTTATGGGTGACAGTGTCAGAAGCCTTGCTGAAGTTGATGTAGGTAACATCCACTTCTCTCCCTTCATCTACCCAGCTAGTCACACCATCACAGAAGGCAATTATTAGATTGGTCAAGCATGATTCCCCTTGGAGAATCCATGCTGACTACTCCTGATAACACATCTTTTCTTCCACATTCTTAGACATGATCTTCAGAATGAGCTGTTCAATCACCTTTCCAGGGATGGAGGTGAGGCTGACTGGCCTGTCATTTTCTGGGTCCTCCTTCTTGCCCCTTTTGAAGACTGGAGTGACATTGGCTTTCCTCCAGTCCTCCAGCACATCTCATGTTCTCCAAGAACTTTCAAAGATGACTTAGAGTGGCTTAGCAGTCTGTTGTGATTTAAGGGTGAACAGACTGAGTGGGGGAGGACAGGTAATAACCCAAGGACCCTGAGGTCCCTGAGTCAGAGGGCAGCTCTTACTCCCCTTCCCTTCCCTTCCCTTCCCTTCCTTTCCCTTCCCTTCCCTTCCCTTCCCTTCCCTTCCCTTCCCTTCCCTTCC
>JANHFX010026421.1:12337-25491 GCA_027560015.1 Chloroceryle amazona
TCTGAAGAAAGTCACTCTCTCTCCTGTGGAATCATGATGTTTCAGGCTTTAGGAACTACCTGATAGCAATGAAGAGTGGGTTCTGGGAGCTGAGGGCATCTCAGCAGGTCTGGGCCTGACTCTGTGTGTGCCATGCACTCTGTCACCACCCAAGAGCGGGTCTTGTATAGACTTCTGCATTCTTCTGCCCTTAATATTTTTTTTTTCTTTCTTTTTTTTTTTTCTCCCGTTATTCATTAAATTTATTACAGTCTTATCTTCCAGTCTTGGGTAAGACATTTTCCTTTTCCCTTATTCCCCTTTTTATCCTACCCTGGGAGGGAGAGGGGAAGGGGGCTGATAGAGAGAAATCCTTCTCAATGTTTCATGTGAGCTTGCTCTGAGCCTTATATGGAGACACAATAACATCAGCCAGTTCTTTCAGCACTCATGGGTGCACCTCATTGGGGCCCAAGGATTTGTGAGTGTTCAGTTTAGCCAAATGACCTCTAATCCCATCCTTCTCAAACAAGGGGGAGTTGTCTTTTCTTCTCTTCCTGAAGATAAGTGACAAAGTCTGGACTGCGATTCTTGAGGGCTGGTCTTAGCAGTAAAGACTGAAGCAAAGAAGGCATCAATAACTCTGCCTTCTCTGCCCTCCATCACTGGGCCACCCACCTCAATCAGCAGTGGGTCCATGTTTTCCTTAGTCTTTCTTTTGCTACTGATGTACTTGAAGAAGACCTTTTTGTTGTCTTCTACATTGTTTTCCAAATTAATTCTAAGAGGGCTTTGACCTTCCTTATTGCATCCCTACATACTCTGTCAACATTCTTATATTCCTACCATGTGGCCAGTTCCTTTTTCTACGCACTGTAAACTTCCTTCTTTTTGTGTTTTGCCAGAAGCTCTTTGTTCATCCACATAGGTCTCACCTCCTCTACTTGATTTTTTACTCATAAGGATCCACCAATCTCGAGGAAGTGCTGCTTGAACAATAAAGAGCCCTCTTGGGTCTCCTCCCTTCTAAAGCCTTAATCCACTGTGTTTCTCCAAGTAGGTCTTTGAAGAGGTTGAAATTTGCTCTCCTGAAGTCCAGGGTTGCAGTCCTACTTATTGGCAGGCTTCTTCCTTGCATGATCCTGAACTACATGGTCACTGAAGCCAAGGCTGCCCCCAGCCTTCGTGTCCCCAGGCAGACCTTCTTTGTCCATTAGTATGAAGTCCAGCAGCTCACCTCAACTCATTGGCTCTGCCACCATGTCAGAAAGTTGTTACCAATGCACTGCTGGAACCTCCTGGACTGTGTATGCTTGTGTTGCCTTTCCAGCAAATAACAGGGTGATTGAAGCCCCCCACGAACACCAGGCCATGTGACCATGAGGATACTTTTAGCTGTCTGTACAAGACCACATTGACTCCTGATCAGGTAGCCTGTAGTAAACACTCATAACAATATCATCCATATAAACCTGCCCGTTAATTCTTATCCATAAGCTTTCAATGTGTTCCTCATCCCCCCTTAGGCAGAACTCAACACTTTCCATCTTCTTTCTCACATGATGAGCATCTCCACCACCTCACCTTGATGGCCTGTCTTTGCTGGTGCAAAATAATTAAAGAGGTGAGGAATATAAGCACAAACTGTCCTGTCACTGTCCTTTACCTCACAAACAACACTCATTACAGTATCAGCATTCCTCTTGTGAGGTCCAGAAAAGAAATACTGAAACTGCCAGCATTGTCTATCTGATACTGTACTGGTCTTGCCTCCAGATTCCCATCTGTCCAGCCAGGTCCTTTTTTGGAAACTGTCCAGCATTTAAAAAGAGGAAGGTGTTAGAAATCTTCATGTACCATTCCTTTCTTTCTTTTTCTCTTCATTTTATAACTGAGTTAAACATTCATTTAGAAGGAATTATCTTGTCCCTTTAATGACTGAATTAACTCATCTAGGAAGCTAAAGGTGAAAGCTACTATGCCTTTCTGTCAATCACCTCAATTAGTCACTTGCTTGTATTGGACTTCCCTGAAATTGTTTCCTTTGATCTTTACCACCCACTTGCACTTTACCCTCATGTGAGCCTTCAAGTTTTGTCATTTTTGATAGTAATGAGTCAACAGGGGATATATACCATGCTGCAAGTTAAATGAGCACATAGATAATGAACCAAAGCATTAGTGCTTGTGTAATAGCTGGTTGTAGCTCCACAGGGCTGTTACATAATCATGGAGAGTATACTGAAGCCCAATTTATTTTGACAGTGATGCACTTGTTTGTTAGAAGTTTTCAGATGACCTTTATACAGTGGTAGGTTGCAGATACGCTTCTAAAGTTATGATGCAGGGGTGTCATAATTTGTGGCATAGTGTCATGATGACACAGCAATGTCAGTTCGTCCCAGCATTTCAGTGCTTCCAATTATGCACAGTTCTATAAGGAGCTGGATTATGGTGGAAAAATATCAGAAGGCATATATGTCTGGAAAAATATTGAAAGGCAGATATGTTTGAAAAAGTAAAGCTGTTGAACAATTTGTTTCTATTCAAATTGTTAAAGCTAATAGTAATGTGTTGGCTTTTCCTTGACAAGGCGAACAAAGTCTTTCAAAATCTCTCCTCGCTGACAAGATATATGCATACTGAAGTATAGTGATTGTGTTATAATTGGTTTTGCCTAAAACTGTAATTGAGGAAAAGTTCTGGGATTTGTTAAACCAAGTAATACAGCTGGAAAAATGGAAAATCCATTATATATTGAAATAAGATTACTTTCTCCAAAAATTGAGAAAAACACTGAAGGTTTCTCTAGGGCGTTTAGGGAAGACATACTTTCATTTACACTGACACATTTTTTCTTAAGCATAGATGCATATATTACTTTGTGAATAAGATTATTTAAGTAAGATTGCTAGGATTTCTTTGTGTTCAAGAATGTCTACATTTACACAAATGGATGTTGTGCTTTCTGAAGAAAGACAATGCATACAAAATTAAGAAGAATGATAATCCATCTAATTTATTTTCTGAGAATGTAGCATACTGGCTGATGCCTTATTGGCATCTCTCTTCCATTTGCTGGGTGTAGCTCCGGAAAGTGATTAAGTGAGAGACAAAAGCTTTTATTTTTAGAGGATATGCTAATTCTGATTTTTTTTTTTTTATTGGAAAACAGAGCAGTACAATCCTGTGTGTAGGAGTGCTTATATGTAAATGTGAGTGGCATTGATACCTGAAATCTTTAGGAATTCTGTTGCAAGGGAGGTGGAGGTGAAAGAATAAGGAGTTTCTGACAGCAGACTGTCAGAGGTTTTTTGTAAGGACAGTCATTTCAACTATGGACAGCAGAATTTTTACTAGCTAGTCCTTGCAAATTTTCAGAATTCAGACCACACAATTGGGAACTGTATGTGTGTTTGGTTTAAAAATAGAACAAAATGGGAAGGCTTAGAGAAAGATGTGAGCAATGACCACTCTTGTAACTTACATGGCTTTTCCACATTTTGTCAAACAAATAGCTATTGAAATCTGAGCACACAAAGCTTGCAGAAGATATAGTAATGACAAGCAATGTCAGCACACTATAATTAAAATATAGTAGTACAATTTATAAGGAACGTACTATGCATTTTAACACCAATGCAGAAGGAAGGGGAGAAAGAATTGTTAGCCTGCAATATCAAGTATCCCTTATCCTTAGATGTAAATATTTTATTTTTCAAATCCTTCTTACATTTTTTGTCGCTAACAAAAGACCTCTGTCATTTTGAGTTAATACAGTGCCAAGCAAGAGTGAGTCATAAAGATGACCTCTGTCCTTATGCCTCTGTATTAATCTGCAATGGAAAGTCTCAGCAGACTGTTTTTACTGTATGTAATTAAGTAATTCTGAATGCTCAGTGAAACTTGAATGGTATGGCAGAGAGCCTGGTAATGACAGTTAATGAGATGAGACTTATAGTTATTCTGCCTCTATAATAAGTGAACACTTGCCTTCAGAGCAAGGCAGATACTTAAGCATTCACTAAAAATGCTAAAATCAACAAAAGTGTTGTTCTGCACCTCCATGTTTTATGACTTTCTCCAAGAAAGCAGAAACTAAATGAAATTATTTCTTAATTATACTTATTCATTATCTATAATAAGCTGTGACATTTGCATTCATGTGAGGGTTGATGCTCAGGCTGAGATGAAGGAATAAGGAAGTGGCGTGACCTGGACGGTGATTGGATGAAATGCTGCATGAACAGCAGCTGGAATTCTGGCTGCTGTGAGGCTGATGGAAAAAATTTTTGCAGAAGTACTACCCCCTGGGCCTGGGGGTATAAAAGGCCGTGTGCTATAAAGAGAATCCCAAGGGTATAGAAGTGTGCACTCTCAATAAAGCTGGTTCTGGTTGCACCCTCAACCTGGGTCTGTGCCTTCATATGCTGCACATTCATGTTGAAGAAGACCAAAAAAGAGACATTCAGGAAACTGCTAAAAAGAGAGGGAGTGATATATGCTGCTGTATCTTACTTTCAGCATCCAAAATATTCAGACTGGCTGAAGCTACATAATTAATTTCACTCTATGTTTCTAATAAGATAATATTGCCTAGAAGTAACATTTTTTCTTTTTTGTCTGCTGCCTTTCTGTATTCATATATTAAAGAATTTTACTTGTGTAAATCTTCTACTTGACATTGGTGTTTCTTGTGTATTTGTAGCATGATGTTGCAGCATGATTTGCAGCAACTATGTATAATATATAGTTGGAGAGACTCCCTTCCAAGGAATCAACCAACTTAGCTGATACTCATAGATGTATTTTCTGGATTTGTAAATTTGCCTAGATAGATGCTGGTAAGTAAAACTAGATTCTGTCTTTGAAACAAAACAAAACCATAGAAAAGCTACAACCACAAAAATGATAATGAAAAAAAGGTCTTGTAAATGATTTTCTGAATGATTATTTCCATGTTATTAATGCTGGGAATCTCAGCAATTACCTTGGGTTAGCTAGCTTGGTTATGTACACTTGGCTGCAATCACAGAAGTCCAGGCACCTTCTGAGAGATTAACAGTGATAAGACGATGTCTACATCTGAAAATGTAATCAAGGCTGGAGCCCTAAGCTTTAACTCAGCAAACCTACTGAGATATTGCTGTTGTGTTCAAATTAAGGCTTTGGCTTTAGATTGAAGGAAGCAGCTGGGGCACATTCTTCACCACACTGCTCTGTTCCCCTGGTGATTTCATCTAACCTCTTTGATTATTCTCTTAACCTGTTTACACCTCAAGCATTCAGAGTCTCTCTTGATCGGTTTTGCTGGCCTTTGCATCAGCTGGAGGGATTCTGAAGTGCTGTATGGAGAGTATACAGCCCCAGGGTCATGGTCTAACTGTTGAAAAGGGCTGTGGGTGAAGATGCTGATCCAGACATAGACCCACATATACATTGTTAAGGTGTACTGTGTTGTTCAGTAACTTAGAATTATCAAAATTCAGAGATATTTGGATGTACTTTCCAATGTTGTATCAAATGAGCTTACTGTCACTCCTTTTTTTTACAATGATGCAAGCAAAAGACAGCCTATTTCAAATGTTTTGAGCTCTAGAGAGATATTGGTTAATAGGTGACTTAAAAGTTACACAAAGATTAGTCTTTACCAGATAGAGTCAACTCATTACCAGCAGTTCATGTAAAACCGTTTTCGTCAGTTGTTAAAAAAGGAGGTATTAAGTGAACTTCTGAACCACAGAGATTTATTCTGTTTCATGTTTTTCTTAAACTGAAGAGTATTTTTGCAAAAGTATGAGAAACTGTATATGTCTAAGAAGTATTTTCTTATTTTGCAGTGAGTTTCAGAATAATTCTGTTTCATAATTTTGTTTCCAAGTCAAATTTATAAGAAAAAAACCCCATAAAATAAGAGGTTATAATGTAGCATCTTCAGAGGGGCTTAGTTCAGATGTGATATCTTTTGGAGTACTTTGAGACATTAGGCTTGAATTCAGAAAAGAGGAACTTGAGGCAAGGCTCCTGTTGATAGCCATGTAAGTTTTGCCTGAGAAAGTGTTGTGGGGCTAGGGCTGTTACAGTATTTGTTTGTTTTTCACTGACACTCAGTGAACACTTCAGAAGAGAGAAATGCCCTCTCCTGTTGAATTTTTTTCCCTTTGATTATTCTAAATGCCACAAACAGCAAGTGCATTTGTGGAGGAGGGGAACTGAGAACATTTTGTAGTTCTTGAAAGGTTAATTGCACTATTTATAGACCTAACTGCAAAGGGAGAAAACTCTCAGCGTGACCCGACAAGGTCAGTGTAGTAATAGCAACCTAAATGGAGCTCTGACCAGTCATGAATTACTGTCTGTGATACTGGGAATGCTGACAGTTCAATCACAGCACTGTTTCAATAGAGAACTCCATATATTTAAAGCGCTGATACTGTTTTCCCTCTAAATGACAGGCTTGACAGATGGGCCTAAAGCACTGCAGACGTTTGAACAAGGAAATAGAGAGGGAGCCTGCTGGAAGCAGGGCTTCATGCAGCCAGCCACGGATGATGAATAGAGTGTGATTGTGTCTGACAGGTAGTAATATAACTATTCATTCACCACAGAACACCTGGAGCACACTATATTAAATGGTACAAGATGGAGAGATTCTGTGACAGGAATGGGAAGTGTGAATCCCACACTGAGTTTAGGTACAGCAATATAAAAGGTCAGGGGTCATGTAATATAAACTGCCTGAGAAAAGGATGTAATTAAATTATTTGCTTACTAAAGTATTTCTAATGTTTTGTTAACATGTTGCCAGGATCATTACTTCAGCAAGTCTGCATTGCTGAAATGAAAACAGCCAGCACTGCTTGCTGACTACTGTGCTCCTGTTTTGTGTTCAGAGGCTTGCTAATCAAAGTGCCATCATTATTGTGCAAAGATGCATGAGAGAGCAGGAGTGAGGAGGGGCAGAAAAGCCTAATGGCTTTGTGATTCTAAAAGCTGTGTTGTGTTTTGTCTCATATTCCGAAGCTTGTAGCTGGCCTTATTTTAGGGTATTTGGGGCCAAAAATCTGCTGTGGGAGACAGGCCCCTGGAGTCTCAAAAGACACTGCACTCATGGGTAATGTGGGCTATGGAGCTATGTAATGTTACAGCTTTATTTTATGAACTGTATCTTGTCTGAGCTGAAAGAAGTTGTCATTTTAATCTTGGTTTGAGAGAATTGTAATTGAAAGCCAGAGAATATTTTTGTTCTGTTTCTTTACTGAGAATCAGATCATGCTTAAAGTCTAGAGCTGTTCTACATATATATAAAACTATGACCTGAGATTAGATCTGATGTCATCATGAGTTGGAACCAAGCAGCAATAAATTGGCTTAGTACATTAGCAAATATTTTCCAGACAGGAGCTACTGAAAACTTCAGAAACACTTCCTAAACCTTTTTGGAGTATACCTGAGATAATCAGAAACATTTTGGAAGATTTCAGTGAGTACTATTCTGTGGGAATACCTGCTCCCCATAAATAATATTAAAAAGGAAATATAGCTGGTATGGTCATGTTCAAGTGAAGATTTTTTCTGTAGTTCATGTCTTGCTGAACAAGTGTTAGTCAATTTTTTTCAGTATACTTGTCATCTGCCTGAACATTGACAACTATTAAAATGTAATCACAAAAATACAGCGTTCCTTTGAAAATATAGAGAGCTAATTCACATACAGTTCCTTATCTTGTGTGTCCAAATAAGAGCTTTATTTTTATAAGTATAGATGAAAGAGCAAATAAAAAAAAAAAAGAAGCAGGCTTAAAATTTATTTATTTATTTAAATGTTTATTATTTCACTTACTGGAAATTTGGTTCATTATATAATTGGAAAAGTTACTGTGCAGGTGGTCATGTGTGATATTGCTGTCCTTTGACATCAGATTGATGAAAAATGTTGAATAGTAATGTTTTTGCTAAAAAAAATGTTACTTTTGTCAAAATTTCATCATCTAATGAATGTATTGATTTTTTTTTTCAACTTATGACCATCAAAGGGATAGCTATATAAAAAACCTCTTCTTTTTGATATTTGCTACATCTCCTTTTGTTAGGTACTTAAGAGAAATATTTTATATTCATCCCTCACATTCCATGCATTATCTGAAATTACACAGACAAATTATTTCACATAAAAAAAAATACATCTTTTCAAATCAAAGCAGGGTATACTATCAATTATGCATTTATTTTTCATTTTATGTATGCAAAAAGTGCAAGTACTTTTTTATACAGGTTTGAAATAAAATCCCGTTACATTCTGATATAGAATGGACATTCCAGTTCCCTTTTCAATGTAAAATAGTTCATGAGGTAATCCCTGTTTTTAGTGTAGTTGATCTCTGAATCCACTCCATATTTTGTTTCTACTTTGTCTCAATGTCTTATTATAGAACTAATGACATAATGAAAATTATTTTGAAATTGACCTACAAAATGTTGATTCTGATTTGTCAAACATTATGTCTGGGTGAGTTTATTTAGCATTTTGTGTATTTAGAGAATCACTTCAGGTATTTTGTGAAACACAATCATGAGAGCCATACTTTTAAATATATGCAGTGACATGACTGTTGACTTGTCTTGGAAAGTCCTTGTGAAATGAAGTACTTGGTTGTTGATTTTCCATAGGAGGATATTCAGCAGCTTTCAATCTCAAATTAGTTTTGCTTGTTGCTTTCTTTATTTGCCTTTCTTTGGCCTCAGTCAGTTACCATCTGACTGCTTACTCAGTGACATCTCATGAAAGCAGAAGGCATATCAGGCACTCTTTCTTTTCTTTCTCCATACATTTCCAAATCTGACAACAGATATAGTATTTAAAGGATAACATTAAATAAGCAAATATAATTGGAAAAAAAACAAAACAAACAATCAAACCACAAAAAACCCCCACTTTACCATTGAGCTGATTCTACTTCTACAGAAACAGTATCCTTTTTTCATGAAAATAAACGATAGAAAGAGTAGCTCTACATGACCATCAAATTAAGGAAACTCTTGAGACTCTTTCTTAGGAGGATTGTTAGATTTGGTATATTTGACCTTTGCAGTCTAGCAGCCAAAGGTACTGAGGCGTTAGGACATGTCTGTTTCACCTGAAAGATTCATCAGGGCTGTATTGAACTGTTTTCTTTAAAAAATGGGTACCACTAGATTGTCTGGTGCTTACTCATTTTCTATTCTGTCTTAGACCTTATTGCAGGATAAATTTTAATTTTGTTGGATCATCAGAAACAGATAACAAAGTCAAAACACTAGAGACACACAGCAGAGTTTTATTTATTCATTTGAAACCAGCAATATTACAGGTCTGCAAGTCAAAAGGGCCTAATCTCCATTACTTTGTCCACTGTCAGACTGGGAATATTCACTTGGTGTATTTGTACCTCTTACACTGAGGCTGCAACTTCCTTGAAAAAATTGGCTGCTTTTTTAGATATGCTTTTAAAAATATTTGTTTTAACAGTTTATCATCATTTATTTTGTAAATTATTAGAAATATGTCTCTGTTACATTATTTTTCCTGCTTTCCTCGATAAGGAAAGTGACATCTGACTATTTGGTGTATAAGGAACATGGGTAATGTACAAAACAGCAACACTGTGCATGAGAGGCCTGCAAAGATTTCTGCTGAGGGAATAGAGTGCAACTGCAGCCTTGCATTAACAGAATCTTAATTACCTAATGACATTGTTTTGCCATGAGCAGAGATGTTTTTTCTCTTTCTTAATGTTTGACAGTTTCTTTCTGTACTAAAGGATGTTGCAAATATGACTGAAGAAAAGTTATCTGCTGAAGTAATAATCTTTTGTGGATATTTAAAAACTTGTACCAGAAAAAAAAAAAAAGGTTGATATTAAATTAATGTTTTGCACTAGGATGCCGTGACAAGAAATGAGAAAAAATGATCTTTTGTAATGAGAGGCTTACGTTTTGGTTTTGGTGTCTAGAATAAGTTGTTTGGTAATGGTCACCAAAACAAGGATTTATTCATGGTTTACAAAGTCTGTTGTGGCTTTTGAAGAGTAATGAATAAGCCATGGATTGAAGCTATCCTCTGTACCTACAAGATAGTTTCCCCTCAGGTAGAAAGATGTACTTAACTTCCATTCCAATCAGTTCTTCCCTGAATGGTGGACACAATTAAGCTAACTTTCTCCTTTTCCTAGATCAGTTCCATATAACACAAACAAAAATTTTACTCTTTCTTTTGTTTGTGAGCCTGTCAACATCACCATGTGTGCACACCCAAGGATCTTTCTAACACTATTTTGATGCTTTCTTTGGAACTATGAAAAGAGGAAAAAGAAGATGAAAAATCTAACACCAGTATCTCTTGTTTTGTGGATCTTCATTTAGTGCATAATATGTAAAAGACAACATCTATTCAAAAAATTTCCTTGTCTGGTCTCACTTTAACTGTGATGAGGTACCCAGATGAAATTGTCGTAGTGGCATTCAAAAGATATACATTAAGTTGAATACCTTTGTTTTTCAGATCTACATAGTACAGAACTTTGCATTTCTTTGTGTTTACTGGTAAGTTGGATGCTGGGATGCTTATGGCATGTGGTGGAGTCACCATCCCTGGAGCTGTTCAAAAAACATGTGGACACGGTACTTTGGGACATGATTTAGTGGTCATAGTGTCATGGAGGCACTCACAAACCAAACAGCAGCCACTATCCACAATGGGAGTTCATTGCAAGCAAAGTTGCCCAGAGCTCCTTCTGACCAAACACAAGGTCAGATGTCTGTTGGGAATTAACTACTACACAACCAATTCCTAAACCTTAAGGAAAGATGAATCAAAATGGGCACATGCTCACTCATTAAGGGTAAACCTCTCACACCACAGTGCCCAATATCACTCACCCAAAGTGGGGGCAAGACTCACTCAATCCTTGGAGACTCACTCAATCCATGGAAGTGTCCTTGGATGGTGTGTCAAAGGGGAGTGTCTGATTGCCAGGCCCATTGCTTTGTGAAGAACCAACTCCTCTGGCTCTTACGCAGGACCCCATTTATACCCTAGTTGAGTGTGCACTGTGGTCATTCTGATTGGCTGAGGGCACAAGCCCAGATTAAACATGGACAAGCCCAGACCCTAACACTATCTACTAAGAGATCCAGACCCTGAGGCAGTTAGGCACCATAAGGTGCAGCTTAATGGCCAAGGCATCAAAGTGTTCTGGCCAAGACACCAAATTGCTTCAGCACACCCTGTTTGCTTTGTCTGTTTTGTCTTTTTGGTGAAGCTGCCTAGACAGTTAGACTTGATGATCTTACAGGTCTTTTCCAACCTTAATGAGTCTATGAGTCTATGTTCTTAAAATTTTAGGACAAGAAGAGTATTACCACCTACTGAATAGACTAGCAGATAGGGATTCAGGAGGCCTGAAATTTCCCTAGCTTACCAGTTGCCAACAAGAGTTGTTCGACCCTATCCTATGTTCTCATCAATACCTAAAACTGTGACAGGAATTTTCTTGACAGTGAATGTTCATTCTTGAGGTCCCTTCCTTAAAGATCATCTTGGCATTGTCATAACCACATGAATTTAAGTATGTTTACTCAGGATTCATCAGATCATGCAGATGTTCTTTCATCTGCATTTTCTTTGAGTTCTTAGAATAACTGGTGTTCTAACTTTACATGTTATTTCAGGACAGAATCATACTCCTTAAAGATGGAATTTTTCCTGCTTGCTTCTGGTTCTGTTCAGAGGAGGGATAAGAGAGAGCAGAAGGAAGGGGCGTGATGTGGTGTTACATAATCCTCACTTTTACAACACAGGCTATTACTCATACAAATACGGGAAAAGTCACCGCTGGAAAAAAAATAAAGGAACCTGAGATTTGCCTCTTTTGGCGAGTGCAGTAACAACCAGTCTACAAACATATTCTTCACTGCAGAGTGCATAGGGACTATTGGACCACCTTTCTCTGAGGAACTGACAGCTTGATAGTTAGGGTACTATCTTGGTAGTCAAGAGATGTGGATTTAAACTTGGACTGAATTCTGATCCACGGATGTCAGGTGAATGGTCATAGCAGATTGCTTACCAGTCTATATCACGCTCTTTTTATGTCTGTTTTTCTTTTCATAAAAACACAAATCCTGTACGTCAATGCCATGGAAATATTATTTCTTTTGTCAACTCCAAGTGACACATGCAGGCCATAATGTGAAGGTATGATTTTTCTGAAAGAACAAAGGAAACAACCAACCAATCAACAAACAAACCAACCAACCAACCTACAAAACAAACAAACAAAAACAAACAAACAAAAAACCACAAAACCAAGCCCAACCGAACAAAAAAGCAACTTGTTTTTTTACCAAAGGAAATTTAGTTGTTCCTTTAAATGAAAGAAAGCATGTCTAGTATCAGCATTGTCCCCACATTTTCTATCCCAATGGGAACTATCACTGTTTAAACTGTTTGTCTCAGACCGTGAACAGCAAGACAGTGTCATCCGCACTGGTAAACCCTGTGTTTTAAAAAAAAAAACGAACACCCTATTTTTTTCTTTTTTTTTTTTTTTCTTCCCTTTTTTTGTGTTTTTGAGGTGGAAAGGGGGTTCCTTGGAAGCCCAAGGAAGGAAGGAGAGACCTGTCAGGATTCGGCAACTCTCGCCGAGAGGGTGACATGGCTGGGGGTATTTCTGGAGAATCTGCAGGAGATTTAAACATGACGAAACCAGAAGCAGCGCTCAGACTGTGAACAGGAAGACAGCTGCATTCTCGCTTGTGACCTGCCTGACCAGCAGGGCATGTGGGAGGACACACAAGAGAGTAAATAATAAATAAATAAAAATAAAATAATGATAAAAATTAAAACAAGGGCACATGCAGGACTAGAAATGGTTGCGAGCCAGACAAAAGCTCCTTCCAGAAAAATGTAGTGATCCAGCAAGACGCCATTGCTACAAGAGATAATAAAAAGTATTTTTCCAAATATATAAAAAACGAAAAAAGAATCAAGAAGAATCTTCACCCTTTATTGGATGTGAGGGGGAACACTGTTACCAAGAATGAGGAAAAGGCTGAGGTACTTGCCTTCTTTACCTCAGTCTTTAATAGTCAGACCAGTTATCCTCATGGTTTTCAGTCCCCTGAGCTGGAAGATA
>JANHFX010026422.1:0-24378 GCA_027560015.1 Chloroceryle amazona
GCTTCACCAGGACTGTTTCACCGGGACTGCTACCACCACCCCAGCCGGCAGTGTCGGGTTGTATGCAGACTCTGTTTTGGGGTGTTTCTTTGTACCGTTACATTTCTCTTGTTTTGTATTTCTGACTTGAGTCCCTCGTTGTTTTGCTTTTCAGACCATTACAGTCCAATATCTATTCTCAGACCATAGGCCCCTTATGCAGTTACTGTCTCTCACCATGTCATTCATGTTTGATAGGGTTGCCACATCCAAGTTTGTGTCTATCCCGTAGCTGGTCTCCAGACAGTGGTGTCCTCCAGCTTCCCCAGTCCCTGGTTTCCCTCAGGGCAGCTGGACCCTTTGTCTGGAGGTGTCTCTTTAGATGATGGTAACTGCAGTTCATATCCTACTTCTCAGATAATCCAGCTTGAAGTTTGCTAGCTGTTGTACACACACATACAGAGCAGGGAGTTCAACCATCCAGAAAAAATATATGAAATGTGATTCAATAAGAGGACAAGACAGATCGTGTCAATCAAACACATTTGTCAAACAAGAACACTAATCATACCCTGCTTACAGTCATCCCATTCCTTTTAGTGTTTTTTCCTACCTTTTAGTGGTTTTTTCCATGGTTGTTCTTCCCAGTTCCACCTTAATCAATCCTTTTTCCTGCCTTTGATCCTTACCTGAGAAATTCCAGTTTCAGTTTTGTACAGTGACAAAATTCATTTCCTCACTGCATTTCATAATAAACCCTTTAGGCAGTAATCCCATTTACTTTGCATGGTGTTTCAAAGAGATGCTTACATTCGTTGACCCTTTGGTGAGCTTCACACCAGGGATAATGGTCTAATCATTGCCCTTTCATGGTTTTAAGAGTAGCTTGAGCGGTTCCTAGGGTTCATGATCTGTCATGGTTTATCTGATCCTAGCTGGATCTCTGTGATTAGCTTTTAGCCACAAAACCTAGCATTCCGTATAGGGAGCCAAGTTACAATGAATTGACACAGAAATTTACTTCATAGCATCATAGAATCATAGAATGTTAGGGGTTGGAAGGGACCTCTGGAGGTCATCAAGTCCAACCCCACTGTCAGCGCAGGAACATCTAGGACATACCACACAAGAACAGATCCAGGTGGGTCTTGAAGGTCTCCAGAGAAGGAGACTCCACAACCTCTCTGGGCAGCCTGTTCCAGTTCTCTGTCACTCTCACAGGGAAGAAGTTTTTCCTCTTGTTGAGGTGGAATTTCCTGTGTTTCACCTTGCTACCATTACCTCTTATCCTATCACAGGGCACCACTGAAAAGAGACTGGCCCCTTTTACTTGAAACACACCCTTGATATATTTGTAAACATTAATAAGATTCCCTCTCAGTCTTCTATTTTCAGGCTAAGCAGTCCCAGGGCTCTCAGCCTTTTCTCATAAGAGAAACGTTCCAGTCCCTTCATCATCTTTGTATCTCTCTGTTGGACTCTCTCTAGTATTTCCCTCTCCCTCTTGAACTGGGGAGACCAGAACTGAACACATTACTCCAGATGTGATCTCACTAGTGCAGAGTAGAGGGGGAGGAGAACCTCCCTCGACCTGCTGGCCACACTCTTCTTTATGCAGCCCAGGATACCATTGGTCTTCCTGGCCACAAGGGCACATGGCTGTTACACGAATAACTTATTGTCCACCAGGACACCAAGGTCCCTCTTCATGGGGCTACTTTAAAGGGGGTCTACCCCTAACCTGTACCTTGTAAAATTTCCAGTCTCTTGTATATAAACTGGACTTGGCATCAATATAAAAAAAAAGTTGTTTTGAGGTTTGTAATAACCAATATATTTATAAAGGTAGGAAATAAGACTTATCTCTATAAAGTTTAAATGTTTAAGATTAAAGGAAAAATACTATAATAAAAATGGCTTGAGGGAAATAAAAAAAAAAAAAAAAAAGAACAGGACTGCTTGAGAGACTTCTCAATTGTTTCTTAATTTAAAGGAAACTTCAAAAAAGCCCAACAACTTTGTGGAAGACATGCAGGTAATTCAATTAAAGACAATACTAAACTGCTTTTTTTCTCCACTCTACCTCCATGCTTTAAAGTTACGTCAGAAATTAGCAGCTTTACATTATATTGCAAGGGACTATTAGAAAGTGTTCTAAATCAGAGATTTTGCTGCATGAAACAACTTTAAACGTTGATTTATCTAAAACAGAAGACATAATTATTTTAAAAATTCTTAAATTATAACATTTAAGGGTAAAGAAAAATGCAACTCCTGAACATCTGTATATACAGTCCTGTTTCTTTGTGCAAACTTCTAAACCAAATGCTTTTTGAATACTGACTGACTTCTATCTCCTCTCTTCTATCATTAAATCTTATAATGGTCAGGGAAGAAAGTCATTAACTGTGTCTTTATTCAAGACATTGTGTTGTCTTTTAGAAACAAAGCATCAAATAAATTACCTTGGTTTGAAAAAACAAAACAGTAAGACATAATAGCTATATAAGTGAACTCTTATACATCCAGGAAGAGCTTGGGTTTTGGTTGACAACTGCTAATTCTTTCCATCTTAACATTTGTCCTCCTGCCAATGTTTGTTCTTTCTTTCAATATATTTGTGCCCTTATAGGCTGAGTGGTTTCCAGGACACTGTGCCATTTTTATCTTCACAGTTATTTATATGCAAATCAATGCATATCTATACCATTTTACTATTTAATTGTAAATAGTAACAACCCTATTTCAGCAAATTAGTTTGCTAGCTCCAAAAATCGTATAGTGGAAAATCGTATGGTGGAAATCTTGCTCTACTAGAAACTTGATTGAATTACCTTGCATAAGTTATGCATTCTATGAGTAAACCATGATGACACAGGCTCAGTGACTTTAATCAGATACAAATGGTTTGCATACTGGGAAAAGGATGCTCCAAAAATCTTAGAATCAGCATTTTCACATTGTTTTTCTTCTCTAGTAACTTATGGTCAGTCATAATTCTGAGTTACTTCTATGTGGATAAAATATCAATAAAATGGTAATACTAATAGTTAATTTTATTAACTATTTACACTCTGTTATCTGATAATTTAAAGCTATATACCAATCATCAGAGTAAGGCTCTGCTGACTTTGAGAACTGGAAGAGACTCTTGCACTCATCTGTAAACTGAAGTGGAAGAAATAAACCAGAACTGTAGCCTTGAGTTAGAAAACTCTTTAAAAGGTTTAGATGTTTGAACCAATGCTCGACTATCAAATTACAGGAAAACAGAGTAAAGGTCTCACAGACAAAAATAACAAATGTTAGTATTACCACTAAAAAGTGGCTTAAATTATCATACTTATCTTTTCCCAGAGTTCTTAGTTACACCTGTAACATTCTTTAAGTAGGTGTCAGGTGCTAGTGAAGAAACAGCAAATTAAACCTACCTAGTCTGATCCATTACAGTCAATTAAAGTTACTTTAAGCAATGCCAGTGAAAGTTCAAATTCATCTACCACTGCACTGAAGCACATATCAGTGTTCATACAATCAGTTACAGCTGACATGCAGCTGCTTTTTCTAGTCTTTTATACATTTGCTACCATCTCACTGTCACAAGTACATCCTTGCACAACAAATATTGCTGTATGTTTTGTGTTTTAATAATCCTGAAAAATGTCTAGCATGAATTAGCAAGTCAAAATAAATAACATAATTATGGACAGATTTTTATATTGTTTGATGCCAAGATTTCAGTGAGCATTCCTAGTTGTGAGTTAAAAAGCAACAACAACACAAACCCCACAACTTCTAGTGACCTTGGTCATTTTAATCAAGTAAACTTATCTTCTTACTAAAACTGTTGTCTCCATTTCCTTGATCCAGTGCTTATTTTAGACAAATTTCCTACTGTCTCAAATAGTGTAATGTTAGTGTCATTCTTGACAATATCTATTTAAAATGTCACTAAATAAATTATTTAAAGAAACTAGAATTCTTACATTAGTGCTTAATGAGAGGATCATATAATTATGACAAAATAATGCTTCAGAGATTAAGACATATTAATCCATCATCTCAAAAATGTATCTGAGTACTGAGGATTGTTTTCTTAATAATATTATGAAACAGAAATAAAAGTGGATACTGTTGGGGGAAGTTGACTCCTGTGAACTTAAAGGCCCAAGGGATTTCTTCTCCACTTATTTGTTGCTGTTCATGTTTGCAGATCCAGCCAGTAGCAACCTAGAGCACATATGACAGATCTAGCTACACACAGAATCACAGACTCGCAGAATGTTAGTGGTTGGAAAGGACCTCTGGAGATGATCTAGTCCAATCTCCCTGCTAAAGAAGATTCACCTAGAGCTTATTGCATAGAATCACATCCAGGTGCGTTATTAAAGTCTCCAGAGAAGGAGACTCCACAACCTTTCTGAGCAGCCTGTCCCATCATTCTATCACCCTCGCAGCAAAGAAGTTTTTCTTCGTGCTGAGGTGGACCTTCCTGTATTCCAATTTGTTTCCATTGTCCCTTGTCCTGTCACTGGGCACCACTGAAAAAGAGTCTGGCCCCATCCTCTTGACACCTGCCCTTCAGATATTTATAAGCATTGATAAGATTGTCTCTCAGTCTTCTCCAGGCTAAACAGCCTCAGGTCTCTTAGTCTTTCCTCATAAGAGATGTTCTAGTCATTTAATCTTCCTTGTAGCTCTCCATTGGACTCTCTCCAGTAGTTCACTGTCTTTCTAACACACTCACAATAGACACACATCACTTATATAGTTTATGTATGAACAATACCTACAGTCTCTTCCCTCCAGCTGATCAGGATGGAAGCTCAGGAGTGCACACACACATATTCTTAGTTTTTCAGTCACTCGCACATTTATGGATCCCTTCAAACCTGGACCCAACCATAATAATATATTCCTAGACCCTGTTTACCCAGGCTCCAACTTCAACCTCAGTTCTTTCCAGAAGTCAGCCTATTCCTCCTTTGCCAGCTGGTAATATAGGTTGAGGTAAACTTTCAAACCACACACACCCACATAGAGAATGGACAGTAAGGTCACGCACTGAATAGGAGTACAGTTTAATGATAAAACAGGACAGACTGCACTGATCAGGAGCAGTGATTCACCATACAGATATACTCATCTGCAGCATATTTACAGGTGACTGGCTCTTTTTTTCCTCTCTCCTCTCGTCTTTCACTCACTTATTTTTTCCTGATCCACCTTGGTCATTTCCTTCATCTCTTCTTCTGAACACCACATAATAAGTTTTATACACTTCCACAGTCAAATACATTTTCTGTAGTAACTTTTATGCAATCACACAAATACTTGCAAGTGTTTCTTAAGAAATTTCTTCTCTCTTATGAGACCTCTGATCATTTTGTTTCCCTCCCTTTCTTACTAGCTACAAAATTCTGTCTAAATATCTCCAAGGCTACAGATGAGAGGTTACTACAATGGCCCTTCAATCAGTGAGCTGAAAGCTGAAAGTCTTTGAGAGTATAAAATAAAATTCTTTCTAACTTGGTTTGATTTGGTGACCCATTTCACAACCTCAGTCAGATGATCAGTTACCTACATGTTTGTCAATAGAAGTAAATTGGTTTTCCAGTTTAGCAGACAACTTGCCTACCTAAGCTGTTTTGGAAGATTGTAGTCTCTAACATTAGCCTTTCATTCACATGTATTGGAATTTTACACCACCCAGAGGAATTGTCACAGAGATAATTAAATTTCAGCAGAAAGTATTTTTCTCTGTAGCCCTTCAAAAACATCAGACAATCTCTTCCTTTGTATTACATATTCAGGATTTTCTTTAATAACACTGCTTTACAAAGAACTTGAAGGGTCAAATTCACTTTAAAAATGTAGGTGCTTATAGCTGAGTATCTAAATAAGCACACGTACAAATATAAATACAATTAAATCTGTTTGGTCAATTCAGTAAATGGAATCCACTGAGTTCTTGAGCTCTCCTTAGGCACTTACAGCTTGTCAATTAAACAGTTTTCTAGAGCCAAATTCCTGTTTCCACTTGGGATATTACCACCTGCCTAAATAGAGGCATTTAGTATTCATTCAAGGAGTTTCTAAGGTATCCCACCTGGCTTCCAAATCTTGAGACAGAGAGGTAAGGATCATGTCCTGAGACATGTCAAATAGCCCTGTACAGACAGTTTAGATAACCTGTATCAGTTCATAGACCACTAAGTGCCTAACTGTGACAAGTGCATTGACTCTCACAGGGACTACAGTAAGCTGTCTGAATCACATCTCATAGTGTGGCCTCATTGCTCATCATTTATTAAGAACGAAGTACAAGATAATACCATTCAAAATTTCATTTGTGTTGCCCTGACATGATGCACTGACATCATAGAAACCATTACTATGACTGGGGAGAGAGATACTATGACTTGTGTGAGAGATATGCAGAAAACTTACATTAGAGAAGAACATTTTTTATTTAAAATGATTAAAGTATCTACTCACATAAACATAAATAGATAGCAGTGATATATTAAAAAGTGTACTCTCATGTTCAATGTTAAGTAAGATAATTTTGCTCTTCTAGTATTTTTTTTAAATAAATTGAACTTTTTGTACACTCAACAGATTTTAAATGAAAGATGAAATATTGTATAGATTTAACTGGCAATGGTTTCTGACATTCATACTCATTACTATTTGCTGCTGCATCTGAGGTGAGCACTTCATGATCTGCTTATGACAGTTTTCTAAGAACCAAAACAATCATCTAAAGAGAAAGACATAACACTCATGAGCAAAAAATTAAAATAAAATATTATGATAATTGTAAGAAACTGAACCGCTAGGGTATTTGTCTGAAAGATTGCTTGGACAGAAATTCCCACAGAACACAGGCAGGATGGCTTCTAGGTACAGCTGAACTGCAGAGACATCTGGCCCATGAAAACATCCTGCTGACAGTGAGCCACTGAGTGAACAACATTCTACAAGTGCTCTGTGTTGTCAAGCTATACAAGGCCTGAATGTGTGTGTGGACTTGAGGAGCTGTACTGTTACCACAGAAACCAGAGAAGGATAAAAAGATTGCTGAGACAAGACCTAGTATGATCTTCCACCACCGGTGAATCAAAGGATTCGGACCCCTGGGATGACGTGGATCCATGTTGGTGACTATACTTGTGGCTCTATATTGAATGCTCACTTAGTTTCCATTTGCTCCACTCTGTTCTATTGCTGCTGCTTTCGCTTTTGAGATTTAAACTGGTTTTGGGTATACGGCATTTGGCCTCGTTTGTGTTTTAATCTCACTCCCCAACATTGGATTGGGACATTGAACAATAAAAATTTTGTACTGAAGTTTGAAAATGTATTCAACAACTTCTTATTTCTGTGACTTTCCTCTTTGTTGTTATTCACATCATTTGCAACATGGTCATAATGACTACTTTCACCTCATATGCCCTTCAAAATCTGTAGTGTAGCTATCTATATCTGGGCTTGTAATTTAGATGCCACTTAATGGCAAAAAACTGGTACTTGTCAGGAATGATTCACTAGACCTATTTTAGCTGTTTATGTAAATATGAAATCAAAGTCATTCTATAAGCTCCCATTTCTGCCCTTTAAACATAAAGGAAGTTCAGACTGAAAGTTGAAGTCATGACATCTTTTTAGACTTCTGAAGTCAGAGGGAATGTCAGGGAGTATTTAACTCTGTACTGCTGTGAGGTGAGAATACAATTCTGTTCTGTTCTGGGAAAAAGACTCTTGTGGTTTGTACAAGGGAATGGCCAGGAACAGATGTGTTGCACTCCATTCCACAGGACAGGTCTGCATCCAACTCTGTGACAGAAGGCAGGAAAGAGAAAAAAAAAGCCTGACTTGGGAAAAGGAACGACAATTTAACAAACAAATAAATAAATAATGATGAGTTCTAGACTCAGGGAAGGGACTCAGCATTAAGAAGATAGAAAAGATGCATTCTTCTGCTTCTGAAATAATTTGCATATAAATATAATCTGGTTGCTGAGATTATTATTTATATTATTCAGAGATGATCAGTGACTGCAAGAGAAAATGTGGTGATAGCCCTTTTGCAAAATATTAAGAACTTTGCCCTTTTGCAAAATCTTAAGAACTTTATTATTCTTGCATAGATAGGGTATAAATAAAACTTTGATTTATGCTTTTTCTTTTTTTATCTTCTACAACAGCTGTTTACCTCCTTGCTCTCATTTAATGGAAATGGCAGTGTTTCTCTATCTACATTGAGTTTTTTCCCACATACTTTTTCTTCAGTTCATGAATGCTTTGAGTTGTCTTCTACCTTTTCATAAATATATGTGCACACACATCCACACGAACCCCATGTACTTTCTGTTAATTAAATGTCGTCTCCCATATAGTTCCAAACAAATTGCTTCAAAATTACTTCTTTTTGTATTTTTTACTTCTACTTAGAGAAAATACTAAAGTGACTGCATATAGTTACATTTATCTAGTTATTTTATTTACCTTAAATATTTTATTTACCATAAATATTTAATAATAATATTGATCATTAATATATAATAATTTTCTAATCTTGTGCAACATTACCCTTGGCTCTCAAATACTTAACAACAACCAAATTTCAGTGAAACTTATAACTAAAAAGGGCATCATATTGTATTTTCAACTATTGCATTTGATAGTTTTCATTGCTACTTTTTGATATTACTTAATTATCATCCATATTATATGAAATTACTTCCAGAAAACAATTCAACAAGTTAGCATGCCTGCTCGATTCACATCATTGTTCACATTCACTGCTACTCATATACATCTTGTATACATTTTCCATAAAAAAGAATTTAATGATATGCCATTAACTTTTCAGACTTCATAATAATAATAAAATAATGTCTTTAATAATCAGAACTTAAACAATGTAACAGTATTGGCGGAAAACAAATTTTACAAAAATTGTGCTTAAACTAAAAAAAAAAAAAACAAAACAACTTCAAATAGTTCAGACAAGGAAATTACTTTCAAGTTGTTTCTTGCTCTCAGGGTTATCCACTACAGTCTAATGAAGGTATAAAACTATCTTTGATTACTTTCATTCTGGTTGTTAAGCTGTTGAAAATCTACTTAAAATCTTAAGTATTCTTGTCAATTAAAGTGCAAAATCTGAGAATATTTGCTTCAATTTAAAAAAGTCTTGTATTAAGGGAATGTATTTTTGCTAGAGCATTTAAAATTCATCTTTGTCCATATGTAGAATGGAAAAAGAAAAATAAAAGCTCTAAACCTTTTATTTCCAGCACATTGTGGCCAGACAAATCAGCTAAAAGAAATTAAGGTGCTTTAACAGTTTCAGTGGATACCATACAAGGTATTTGACTGGAAAGAGAGCTGCTTCTACAAAGAAAACAGTGATGCAAGAGTCTAATACTAAAATCATCTTCAAGACCAGGATCCTGATTTTATGGAGAAATTATTGTGCTGAAACAAAGTATAAACTCATTTGGGCAACAGAGTTTTAAGCACGTCTCTCTGTAATATTTTCTTTTCCATGTTTTAATCTCAGAACATTAATCAAGTTAGCATTTGGTTCTTCTAAATCACAATTTGCCACAAATAACTCTTCTGTTTTATAGGCATCTACATACTGCTATTGGAAATTCCTCTCCCAGAACTGAGATGATTTCTTTGTAACTACAGAATTAATAATTTTATAAGAGCTTAAGTATATGTTAAGCTTTCCAAATATAATTTTACAGATCTTGCATAGTAAGCTAGATTCAGAAATTAGCACACTTGTATGATTTACTCTGCTTGTATAGTATAGACAGCATTAGCTAAGGAGAAAGGAAACTTTGATTAGAGAGGAACCAGCCAGCTGGAGGTTTTCAGGGTGTGATGTTGTGACTGACTTGATGTATATTCTACTTTGTGATCCTAGTACAAGAAATAGGAACATATGAAGGCAATTTTCTAAGTTACAGAGTTAAGACACAACAATTTTGACACAAAGTAGTAACCAAATCCACAAAGAACTGGATAATCCGAATAACAAGAAAGCGTTTGAAACCTAAGGGATCTAAGACAAGGTTGTACTTGTAGCAATGAATGAAAACAAATAAGTTCAAACAAAGGAATCTTGAACTAGAAATGGTTGTAAAGAACAACATAATGTTAAATGATTATTATATGAACATAAGCCATTAAAATGAAAAACTGAGAAAAATAAATTACATTGTAGATAATATCTGTTTCCAGATAAATTAGACACATGTTCATCTCACTCTTACGAAATAATGCAAAGGCTTCATCTGAAGAATTTCATCCCATGTTAAAAGATGTTAAATTATAACTGAAGGGAGAAGAAAAGGTTTATTTCGTTAATCAAGGAAATATAAAACCTGACAGATAACAGAAAATTAAACACAGACATTTTCCACTGAGCATAATCATGACCAAATGAACAGGTTTTGGTTTTGGTTTTGTTTGTTTTCTATAGAAAACTGAAAAAATAAATATTAAGAGGAATTCCAGATTTATTTTTTTTTTTCATAAAGAACCCTGACTTTAAGGCAGATTTGATTATGAAAGATTTGTGCAGATATGACACACTTTCTTGATAAGGCAGTTTATGGATTTAACAGGTTAAACTGCTCTTTCCATGTATCTTTTCCTCATTAGTGAAACAGACCTTTAGATGACCCATTTTTTCACCCTTTTTCTTACACACAGTTTATATGCAAGCACCTCATTAAGACTGCTCTAAGCTGTCCTATTTTCTTCTTAGTATTTTTACTCTAGTAATAAATGAGGTTGCTCTCAAATATGCCATTCTGCTACTTAATTGTTTAAGACAATCTTCCCTTGTTATCTCCTCAGCCTTAAAATCTGAAAGCATTGACTAGAAAGTGCTCAAAAAACTTCTTTCCATTTATCCCACAAAAAGTGTAACCATAAATTATAGACAAAAGGCAAAATTTTGTTCAGCAAAAAGACAAATTAGGGTGAAAAAAAGTATCAGAAGTGAAGCAAGCACTAGTTAAACTTAAAGGCAGATTTTGACCCTTTCTTCACCTATGTCTTTACCAGCACTGATGGGACCTGGATCTTGGAAGAAAAACCTAGGTCAATGCAAACACAGACCTACTACCTGTGAAGGAAGAGTTGGTATGGGAACTATTACAGGAGCTTGATCCCTACTGATCAATGGGCCAAGATGTTAGCCACCCAAGGATGTTAAGAGCTGTCTGACATCACCATAATCTATGAGAAGCTGTGGAGATCGCGAGACATCCCAGAAGACTGGAAAAAGGCTAATCCCTTCTACAAGTAGGACTAAAGGATGATCCAGGAATTTATAGGCCAATAAGTCTTACTTCAGTCACTGGGAATGTTATGGAGTGAATCCTCTTGGGGGCTATCACAAGTCAAATAAAGCACGTGACTGGGAAAAACCAGCATGCATTCACCAAGGGCAAATTGTGCTTGACAAACCTGAGCACTTCCTATGACAAAGTAACCTACTCGGTTGATGTGGGGAGAGCAGTGGACATTGTCTACCTGGATTTTTACAAGGTTTTCAGTAGGGTTTCCCAGTGCCTCCACCTAGAGAAACTGATGCATTATGAGCCAGACAAGTGGTCTGTGTGGTGGGTGGGGAACTGGCTGACAGGCTGCACCCAGAGCGTGGTGGTAAATGGCTCCTTTTCAAAATGGGGACCAGTCACAAGCGGGGTCCCACAGGCATTGGTATTGGGCTCAGCTCTGATATATTCATAAGTGATCTGGGTGATGGGAACCGTGTTCGGTTTTGGTCCCCACTATACAAAAAAAAAAGATGTGGACTGGGAGAAGAGTTAAACCTTTAGAAGAGAAGCCTTAAGGGAGACCTTATCTCGATATTCCAGTATTTAAAGGGTTGCTACAAAGAAGATAGAGACTCCCTCTTTACAAGTCATCACATGTAGAAGATGAAGGGTAATGGGTACAAGTTACCCCTGGGGATATTCCAATTGCACACAAGAGGGTAACTTTTCACAATGAGAACAATCATCTATCTTCCCAAGGAAGTGGTGATTCCCTAAGATTGAACATTTTTAGGATCCAGATGGACAGAGTGCTGGGCCACCTTGACTAGACCATTTTTTTACAAAGAAAGTTTGGATTAGATGAACCTTGAGGTCGCTTCCAGCCCAGTATTCTGTGTTTTTATGATATTCAATTCAAAATGCTGCTCTCTTCAAAACAAAACCTGGGCCATTGGCAATAACATTTATTTGTGGAAAGATAAAATATCTAAATCTACTACTGATTTGGCTCCTCCAAAATGATCTCAGGATTCATTATGCTTCTGAACAACCTTAGATACCCTTGTGCCATATCTACATCATGCAACACATATTCTTGGCTTCATCCTGTGAAACATCATGCTGGTGAACTGCAAAATACTTGTAGCTCTGGTTCAGAGAGGCAGCCATCAGCTTTTGAACATTTTAACTCTGAGCAGTGCAGACATGGGACATTCATTTTTGTCTGTGAATCAAAAGTAACATTGCAGATCCAGTCTAGATGACTAAGACCTAGCTGGTTTGAACTTTTATTTTATATAGTTCTATTTCTTTGTCAAACATCCTCAGAGTAATTCACATCATCTCCAAGTCTTTGCAAGGGCTAAGTACTTCTGCTTCAAAATATCTCCTAAGGCATCTGGACTGAGATCACTGACATGTATGTGCATAACTGTCCAGAGGAGACACAGATACAGTAGCTTCAATACCACAAAATAGGGTACGTCGTATCTTATAAAAAAGGAAGAAGTAGATGGGAATGGAATAAAACACTGTTTTACAGAATAATTCTCATGGATGGCTCTTTTCTTCTGCACAGATCAAAAGAAATGTCTAGATTTTTATTGATACTTCAGATTTGCAGTAGAGCTTCACAGATTTTCTGTGGATGATAGAGGAAAATGGAAGTTTTCAGAAAAACATTTTTTTTAAAATTTAGAAATGTAATGCATTCATTAACTATTCATTGATTACATATAAAGAGAAATATAGACTCTCATTATATTTTATATATATATTATATATATGGGTTGTATTTTTGCACAGGCATGAATTCTCCACTGCTCTGTATTTTGTGTAGTATTTTACTTCTATGCAGTTAAAACAAAAATGTTTCCAAAGGAATTTTCCACTTTCCCCAACATTCTCGGCAGCATATTACATTTATACTTCCTGAACTAAGATACATTTTCTCTTGCTATAATTTGATGCATAGCTATTGACCTCAGTAGAATTGAAGAGAACTACACATTAGCATTTCAAATAAGTTTGATCTGTGTTGCACCATGAAAATATATGTATAATATGTAAGGTGGGATAGAAAGATGGTTTATGCTTCAGACTTTTCATAGATTATGTTGATATTTTGTACATGCACCATTTAGGCCTGATTCTTTCTTTTTTTTTTGTTAGAAGAAATGTGTGTTCATTCTAACAGCTTTAGAAGTATTTCAATGTAAGCAGTATTAAAAAAAAATCATCTATCATGTTCTTTTTTATAATGTAAAATATAGTCAAAATAATTGAGGCTAAACGAGATTTTTTTTTTATCTTTTAACAAAAAGTATCTAAGACTGAATGCGTAAGAGTGATTAATCTTGCAAAAGCCTTAATTTCTCAAACTAGAATTCACAAAAACATTGTTTATACATTTATGAATAACAGAAACAGCCTATTTTTTCAGAACTACTATCAGGTGATCAGATACAGGTTTAGAATTCAAAATTATATATCCTTTGTGAATGCCTGTAAAATATTATCAGCTCACCACATGAAGGCATTTGTTTCTAAAGGATAAGCATAGCCATTGAAATAGCTTCTTTAGTATTCGTTTATATTGAAATATGCCCATTTCCTATCTCAATGGGTTATGATAAGTAAAGGACAAGTTTTTTCCTATCTCTTCCCATGAATCTTCTCATGTTTATTGAAGTTAAAATAAGGAACTTTCAAAGATTATTAATATAAAGGTTTTTAATTTTTGTCTGCTAATAAATGATTTTGTTAAAAATACCTTTAACAGCACAGTCAGATTATAATGACTGATCTTTGGGGAACTGTATTTCTGTTTTGTCTGAATTATAATTAGATATACCTATCACCACATTTTTTTCAATCTTTATCTTGATAACTTTTATCTAGAAGTATTAATATTGGTGTTGATGCTTTATAAGCATGTTTCAGAGTTAAATGTTATGTTTAGAAGCAGCCCAGCTTTTTCTGGATGGGATTTACTGGTTCATTATCCTTGATGATCTCAATTATAGCAGCAGCACAAAGGAAGGATGATGGAAAGAGGAATCTGGAAACTAAAACATAAATCACAGAGGGTTTTCTATAAACCAATATCTATTTATGCTCCATATGACAAGTGAGTAATGGTATAGTTATACAGTGCAAAGGAATTGTATTTAAAGTATTTTTTAACAAGCAGACAGCTATTTTTTTTTTCATTAGCATTATATTTCTAATTATCTTGTGTTTTTCAAACGAATAGATGTGGTGAGTGAAATGCAATGTGTCATATCAACACAACTATAATACTTCCGTACTCAAAGAAAATGCAATGAGCTATCAGTTTTAGGCATCAATCTGTTGAACTGGCAGATGTAGTCGCCATGCCACTCTCAATAATATTTGAAAAGTCATGGCAGTCAGGTGAAGTCCCTAGTGGTTGGAAGAAGGGACATCTTACACCTACATACATGGCTCAAGCACAGCCACGTAAAACAGGATGCCCAGGACTATGTGCAGACAGCTTTTTAATATCTTCAAGGTACGAGGCTGCATAAGGTCTCAAGGGCAACCCATGCCAATGCTCCATCACCCTCACAGTGAAAAACTATTTCTTGATCTTCAGAGAGAACCTCCTGCATTTTAGGACAAAGACCCCTGCACTTTGATTCACATTCATCACATTTTGCTCCTGAAATTAAGCATCATGTGTAATACATTATCTCTTACTATATAATTGGGTTAAATAAGCTAGTCTTCTAAAGAACTCTGTGTATGTGTGTTTTCTGTTTGAGTCTCACCACACACAGGACTGAGTCATTGTAAACTCAATTACAGCAACTTCACATTTTACATGACCTTTGCATGGCACAACTGCATGTTCTGTGAATGCAGGTATATTTTAGATTCACCAAACACAAATGGTGCTTCAAAAAATCATATAATTCTCCTAAATACAGATTTCCCTGTGACCTGTGGGATAATTCTTCTATAATTGCATTTTATCAGAGTAGGTCTATGGAAGATAAAGAATATAGCTTAAAATTAATGTTTGATCTTCAAAGACCAGGTACTTGAATATTCAGTGAAAGTCAATGGATCAATCTTCATGGACTGATTAAGAATTTTTGAAACTACAAGACAAATTCTACACATTAGAATAACATTTTTATAACATTAAATGAAAGTTCGACATATATTGTAGTTATATCATCAGGCATATGTAATAATTTATCTACAACTTGTGGATAATGTTAATTTCATTAAACTTAATGGGGAAATGTGAAAACTAAGCTTGTCAGTGCAAAAATTAACACACTTGAAACAACATTTTAGTTTCAGCATTAGAAGTGTGGAAGATCAGAGCAAAACAAATCATGTTAACAAACATAGATGAAAGAATCAAATGCAGATCTAGTTCAAAGCAGGACTTAGTTTATGGTTTTTTTTCTCATCTTCTAAAACTTGTAGAGCATTATAAGATAGCTCTGGTTCTGTCCAACTTTAAACTAAAGTCTACTTCATGAAGATAAATTTATCTAAACACCTACAACAAAGCAAACATTGATAGCTGTTGCAGGCATGTTTTCCTGTGTGTTAAGTCAAATAGTTTAAATAGGAAATAGAATATAGGCCAGATAGCTTATGAAGAGTAATAAGGCTGACCAACCAATGCTCTTATTCATAAACCCCAATTACGATTGCCAAAATCATTGGTTAATTGTTTTATTAGTGCTTGTAGAAGTCCTAATTTCTTCATTTTCTCATAAAACAGAAAATGAAAGTGGCATAACATTCTACTTCTAAGCCATGGCTGCCCCAGTGCTGTGTGCCTCCTGCTGCTTCTGGTCCTGTGACAATGTACCCATCATCGAGGAAATGCCCTAGAAGGTGGTCCCCTCACCCTGAGATGGCATCCCTGAGTGCTGCCCCCATACAGCCAGTCCACTGATGGGAGCAGGCTGCTCTTGGCATCCCATGGGAAAGCTGCACTACACAGACTGGGCAGAGACTAGGGTGTCTTGGCTTTCTTTGTGAAAGTGGAACTTTTCCTTGTCATTATATAAGTTTCAACAGATTTTTTTTTTCCAGTTTTAAAGGGGAATTTCTAGTCAAGAACTAGACAAAAGGAAACAGTTTTGTACAGAAAAACAAACAAAGCCACCTAATAAACAACAACAACAGCAACAACAACAGCCAGAAGTTATATTTTTTGATCCCTAAGCTAGGAACTGGAAAAAAATTACTTGTATTGTATGTTCTTGATTTGAACGCAGATTTTAAGAAAAATTGTCTGCTATGAATGTCAGTATACTAATCATCAGGCCATTCTTTTACTAAGTAGCAGGCAATAATAGGCAAATGGTGTTTAATTTGCTTCAGTGAAAGGAAATAAATATAACTCATATGAAAATAAAATATTTTTTTTTTCTTTATTCCACATTCCTACTTCGGCAACTATGATTCAGATCTTGACATCATCTTATTTTAACTTACCAGAGACTACAGCTGAACAAAAAGAAGTTGAAAAGTTGCTCAATCAATTAATTTAACTCTTTTCTTTTTTTTTTTTTTTTGGCATATGGTCTAAAAATGTAAATGATGTCTTGAAATACAGGAGACTGGATTGTGGTTAGAGAGGTTAATGCTGAAGAGCATGAAATAGTTCTTTGAATTTGAAATCTATCTGCAGTTCTTCAAGAACTAATTTGAGAAAATAATGTCTAGTCTGTGATTTGTCACTTTATGCATTTAATTCTAATCATTTGCTGTTGAAACTTTTTAAATGGTCACCTTTAACAAAATAGTTTTTGCTCTCTGACTACAGCCTTTACTCTTTAGAAATAAAAAAAAAATGTAATGGATGAACCCTCGGGACTTGAATGGTTGAACTGGGGAGCAATATCTATGAAAAAGACACTACTGGACATAATCCTCTAAGAGGAAGTTCAGAAGATTTAATGATTTCCTGTATTCTCTAAATAAAAATGAGAATATATTATATGTGACTATCTAGATTATTCCCAAATTAAATATATCTATGTTCCTTCCTGATGGAAAAAACATGAATGATGCTATTTTTTTTAATTTCATATGGACTGTATTTTTCTGTTTGTTTTCCATTTCTAAAGAGCATCCAACATCCAGGTCACACTGTCATTCAGTTTAAATTAAACAAATTAGACAAGCATTGTGAAAAACACCATGGTTGAAATAATAATCTCTGAACTCAATGGCAAAATCTTAGTATTATGTTACTGGTATTAGGATTTCACCCTTTCATATGTCATGGTTATTCATGGTTAGGAATGATATGGACACAACAATATCTTTTCACTTTTCACATTGGTTTGCTCAATAAAAAATGGGTTGTTATAAAATGTGGAGTTACAGTCATACACATGCACAGAATAATAAAAAGATGTATGGCTAAAGTCTGTGACTAATGCTCCAGATTGAGTCCTGGAAAACTGGGCTGTAACTTCTGACTTGAACATAGACTTCTGTCAAGGTTTAGGGTTGGAGTAGTTCACCAGACCTATAATAGATGCTCCCTGTTAACGCCTCTCCCTCCCCAAAGGGGAAGAGAAAGGGAATAAAGGAGAAAGACTTGGTGATTAGAAAAGGAGACCAGAACAGCTTTAATGAAAATGAAAATAATAACAATGAAATGGAGTATATACAAATACATACAAAACCAGTATTGAACCCAACACACACACCTTCCCCAGTCCTGCACCAAAGACAATTACATCATCATCACCACTGGCGTTGTGGAGTGGGCCCTGGGGACCCAGAGTGGGTCCAGTGGCAGATGGGAACCAGTTTCAGGAGCTGGATGCTGGAACTGGATTCAGGAAAACACAGTTCAGTATTGAAGGCAGAATGGATAGAATCCTCCGATGCCAGAAATTGAAGAAGAAGGAAGAGCCAGAATACCTTGACCTTCATGATCACCCCACTTTACACCAAATATGATGTATATGACCTCATTGGTCAGTTTAGGGTCATCTGTACTGCCCGCTCCTCCCTGTAGGTGCGGCCTTTTACTTTCTGCACCCCGCAATGTGGTACACAAGATCCAGCAGTGGCCTTGGTCTGCACACCAGTCCTTGGTACTAGCTCTAAACATTGGGTGTTATCACTGCCAGCAGCAGGCACTGCCTGTGAAAACATGATGCTAATTTCAGGAAGCACAATTAGTTAGAAGGACTAAGATGAAAAGTAAAATCACTGAACAGAATTGGTTCTGTTCTAACTCAAACCAGGACAACTTCATATTGAATGTTACTCTCAAACCCTGTGTTCACAAAGGAACATGGATTTGTAATGTAATTACTACCATTTTTCTTCCTCTGAAAAATACAGCCTGAAGTTAAATACATGACCTTTCCAGGTGCATAAGCATACATTCCTCAAAAATAAGAAAGGCACTAAAAAAGGGTGAGAAAAAACTATCCTAAAACCTTATTTCCTCTAGGTTCTAGACGTTTCTTTTGGGATGTATGCATGTCACTGATTCACAGTACTGAATACTTGCTATGAACTAGACATTCTTTTCAACAGTCTCTCACAATTCAAGGTCCCTTTTTCCTAATGTAATTGCCCAAGTTTCAGTTTTTTTATTTGTAGATGCAGGAGTTGTTTTTTGACCCTGCTTCTTCCTGCTGCCTGAAGAAAATCAATGAGTATAGGGATTTAACATTCCTATTTGGGAAAACTTTCACTTTGCATACAAACAAAGCTTAAATGAGGAAAGGAACAAAAATGTGAGAATAACTATAGCGCTCATTATAGGACATGTTTAAGCATGTGACCTCTAGTTTTGAGTTTTTCTACATGCTGATGGCTAGCTTACTGAATTTCTCAATGCGCAGAGTGTGTTTAGTTGGCCCCTGACAACAACTGAACACCCATCCAGCCTCTCGTTCACTCCCCTCTCCCCAGAGGAGGGGGGAGAATATGAGAGTGAGAAAACTCAAGGACAGGGAAATCACTTACCAATTATTATCACAAGCAAAACAAACAGCCTATGAAATTTAACTTAGTTTAAAATATTTAAATACTGATTTAGGTACTGCCAAACAGACAAGACAAACATTTAAATCCCTAGGGAAAACACTTTTCCTTCCATTTTTCCAGGCTTAGCTTCACTCCAGGCACATCTCCTGCATTCCGGGTCTCCACTCACCTTTTTGTCACCTCAGGTTAATCTCAGTTCATTTGGTAAGGTAACAGGTGTCAGAGGAGGTCAGAATGAGGACACAGCAGTTTATTTCTGCTGCTCCTTGTTTCTTACTCTTTTCTTCTGCTAAATCTTCCTTCTTACTCATATTGTTTGCTACAGAGTTGATGGACTACAGTTCCTTCATGTTTGTTACCAGCTCTGACATGAATCACCCCCTATTGGTCTTACAGTTTCCTTGTCTCATTGTTTACTGCACTTTCTGTAACGTTTCCACATAAATCCCATAATCTTAACTAAAAGGCTCACCTCTGCCCTGCATAGGCCCACTGGAAACAGCTTGAACCAGCTGTGTCCAGCACAGGTCAGCCCCAGCCTTTCTTCAAAGTGGCCATTCATGCAGTGCCCCACCCTGCTACCAAAACCTTGCCCATTACACCCAATACAATGGAAATAGTTTTACACCCCAAAATGATGAAATATTTTCCATACTGATTGTCTGTAGCAAGCCGTGGAACCCAACTATATTTGAGATGAAGGTCTGACCTGCAAGAATTTTCTCCCTTTGCAGAACTCAGCTGGAAAGTTTGTTAACTCCAATGTCTCAGCACTAAAAGGAAACTGAGGCCAGGGTACACACCTTTTGGCAAAATACTTTACTACTAGTGCACTCTATAAAGAGAAATTTATGTGTTTTGGAGATACTTTGATTTCATGTGTGTCCTGTAAGAATGTTTGTACTTCTGACAATAAGCTGCAGAGGGTCTATGTATCATTTGGCATGTATATCATATTTGGCTTGTTCCCAACTTGCCATCTCTCAAACTGAATTGCACTTTAGACTTAAAGATACTGCATTTAAGATTTACTCCCTTGTAAACCAATAAACACTCTGGAATATTACCATTTGTCTGTCTTTCTTACTCTGGTGAGGACAGTGGCAGTTGCTGCATTTTGGCAGTTTGAGGTATTTCATCTTAGAATTGCTGCCAGTGAAGATCCAGTTCTGACTGGACATTTTAAGGGTATAACAGTACTAAAAATAATTAGTTAGGGGTTATAATTTAGTTCCAAGCTATTTTGAAATTCTGCTTGAAAGCATTTTGGAAGTATTTGATTAAGTATTACTAAATAAAAAAAAAAAAATGCAGTATACGTATAACCTGTGTACAAATTTCATTTGCATAGAAAAGGCTTAATACTTTGCCCAAAGAATTATAAGAAAGGGAACTTGTGTGAATGTTGTTGTGCTTTCTTACCTTTGGAGTTGTGTAGCATACAAAATCACTATTGTCTTCTTAGATATTCACTTAGGAATCAGCATGAAATCCATATATATTGCAAACAAAGCTTTTTCAAATTCTGGTGACAAAAGTCTGCACAGGTCTTTTCAAGCAAACAGAGCTGTTGGAAATACTAAATGATGCACACTTTGGAAAAATAGCTTACATATAGATCTGTATTTTAGATCACATAGAAATGCTTTCATAAATGTCCCAGCAAAATATAAGTAACTAGTTTCCATGTACCCAAACATCACTAATTATTTTCTTAATGGAAGTATTTCTGTAGCTAAAATACCATGGCTGTATTGTCTGCTTTAGGTAGTCTGGCATTGAGCCCGAGACTTAAAAAGTCAACATAACATTTAGAACTTTATGCTTACTTCACCACATTGTTTGAATGACTGGCTTCAGGAGAAGCTAAATAAGTAAAGATTTTATTAGGCAACTTCTTCAAAACATACAGAAATATCTTTAAGCACTGCTTGCAAGTTTAAATGCCAAGAATCAAAACAAACAGTTCCACAGATGCTACTCTTCAGCTGAGGAAAATGTTAAATAATGCCTTCATAGCATTTTGATATATATTATGCCCTTGTGTGCTTTCAAACAATATAGATGATGCTTTTTTTTTAACTTATGCTAAATTATCTTTTGGCTTCTATATTGCTGAACTTCTTCTTTTTCTTTCTATGATTAGTATATTTTATGTATCACCTTTCTGTATATGAGTTATCATACTCTATATTGAACCACTTTGTCATTAATATAGTATAAAGAGTCTGAGATGATTTTCTTGCTGCATAGCTTGTTTATGGGTGTAAGAGCGCTACTATTGAGGTCTCAAACCTTGTGTGGTGGTAAAACCTGAACAGAGAATGAGCAAGGCCTACCTGAAGGGAGTGTCAATGGCTCTTAATGTTCCTCAATGGCTCTGCTCTAATCCATTTTGATTAATAAAATTTTGCAGTTTATTTCACACCTTCTGGACTGTCATATATGAACAAAATTCAAGCTATTCTTAGGAAAAAGTAAAAGATTTCTAGGCAGTAACTCTAACGCTGAACAGCCAAAATTAAGCTTGTCAAGGCCTTTAGACCATAGTAACCCATGGGAGAGCTTCCATCTTGATATAGTTAAATCAAAATTCTCACCATTAATTGGGGCATTGTCATAGTTGCTACTCAGAAAGCAGGTATCTTCTGGAATTTTACTGCATATGTTAAAATGCTTGCAAGAGAATTAATGACTTAACAGTGTCTTAAACAGCCTAGCATGACATTCTTAAGGAAGATGTAAAGTCAGAAATTCCATTGTATGCCTTATGACTAGATTTTATATGAAGTTCTTAGTTTGAAAATCTTTGGTGTCTAATTCCAGACAACATTCTTTTAGAAATCTCAGCAGTTGTGACTGTTAAGGTTCTTTCAGTATCCAAGCCCATTTTTTCTTGACCTACTGTGAGTAATGATTTCCAGATTTAGCTGTATTTATGTAAGAATTCTAAAGGTTATTGTCTTGGAGACAATCATATGAATGCCATTAAGTAACAAAAGAATTTCTGGAGGAGAATATTAAGTGATACAGTCATAACAATTGACTGTATAGTCATAGTCCTAATTTCTTTGCCTAGAAAAAAAAAATCATGTAGTAGAAGCAATATAATCATAACCACCTTTTTTTTTCCATGATCCCACCAAAAAAAAAAAAACAACAAACCCAAAACCCAAACAAAAATATAACCTGTGCTTTTCTTACATAGATTTTGCTGTTACAAATATGACTATTTAATGGAAGGTTATCACTTAGCATATGCAACTGTAGGTGCAAATGTAAACACCACCTCTACTCTTCACACGTTACTTCCCATTTCTCCAATCTTACGACCTTCGTAAGGACTTTTATCCTTGTTGTTATTCAGGTCAGAGACATGCTTCTATTCTCCTGACTTCCTGGTCGGAGATGTGTTTTTCTTCTTTCCTAACTTCTTGATCGGAGACGTGCTTTCGGGAAAGTATTTTCTTCTCTCCTGATCTCATCTCCCCCGCCGGGCTGGTCCAGCCGCCCGGGCCACCAATCACGCAAATCTAGGTGATGATTTAAAAGTTTTTTTCCCGGAGTTCCTGGGTTATCCCAGGAGTTCCCGGGTTTCAGCACCATATGTTGCCTGTCATAGGCGTGACGACCTGGTTCAGAAAACGCACAGCTACCGCCCAATAACCGCGCGCTCCATCAGCACCTGACACCAACGTCGTGGGGGGCAAAATGGCGTTTATTGGTGAGCGACACGGCACTTCATAGTCCAGGTTTACAACGTCACTTCCATCTGCTTGCATCATAACGAAGCGCTGTTAGCTATCAGGCTATAGGGAGTGAGGTCGTAGCTTTCCGTACATCACGATATTCTTGCGATCACCAGGCCCTAGCCAACAACACTAAATTTTGGTCATATTTTGTCCTTTCCTTCCCCTTTATCTCAATCAATCACTTTATACCCTTAATCCTTCTCCCTTTTCAGCATCAAATTCAGATTTCCTTTTCCCACGTGCAAACTTCTCCATCATTCTACATCTCAGGCACTTCACTTTTGACCCTCTTATGTTTCCATTTCTTGCCTTATTTCTTCTGATATAAGCAGTCACAAAATTTCATAGTAGTCTTATTCTACTTCTCAACTTCCCACTTTGAACAGCTTTTCATATTCTGGTTTTCCTCCCTACAGGCAGTTTTAAATAGTTACTCTCACTAACTTTCGGTTTGTGTAGCGCTGGAAGAATTAAATTAAGTCACAGCTGACAACAGGTAAAACTCCATGGTCTCCAAAGTACACACATGTAATGTAAATACACCATCTCTCAGTACTGATGCTCTAAACATTGTTCTAGGATAATGTAGTGTTTGTAGAACCTAGATTACAGATTTTCTCACTGTTTCTATCATATCTCTGCAGAAGTAAAACACATTTAAGAAATAATATTAATAATTCTTTGAATGACAGAACTTTTTTTGACATTAGTGATATTTAAAAAGGAAATAAAAATAGTATTTGTCATTATTATAAACCATTTTCTTTAAAAATGTAGATGTCTTTTATTATAAGGTCCAAATGCAATTGTTAGTATGTTAATTAAAGAAACCACCATTTTATCTTCTGCCTTAGTATCTTTCTTTGCATAATTTACTCCATTGAGGATGTAATGATCTATACCTCTTCTATTTTGTCATACCGTTTGATTTTATTTTCCCTTCAAAATTAGGTGCTATTAAATGTCAAACAAAGCATTTACATTTTTCACTGAATTTTTAAGTTAACTCATCTTTCTCAATTTATCATTTAATATTTTAGGAATACTTAAGTAAATTATTATTGTCTTGCAAAAATAAATGGATAAAAGCCAATGTCACTCCAGTCTT
Source organism: Chloroceryle amazona (assembly GCA_027560015.1). Classification (NCBI taxonomy): domain Eukaryota; kingdom Metazoa; phylum Chordata; class Aves; order Coraciiformes; family Cerylidae; genus Chloroceryle; species Chloroceryle amazona. The sequence goes on from JANHFX010026422.1 coordinate 24,168, forward strand.
CAAGTGGGGCAAGAAGGAAGACCCAGGAAAGTAAAGGTCAGTCAGCTTCACCTTCATCCCTGGAAAGATGATGGAACAGCTCATTCTGGATGTCATCTCAAAGCATGTGGAGAAAAGAGTGTTCTCACAAGTAGTCAGAAGGATTCACCAAAGGGAAGTCATGTCTGAGTAATCTGATAGTCTTCTATGAGAGATTACTGGATGGGTAAAT
>JANHFX010026423.1:0-18160 GCA_027560015.1 Chloroceryle amazona
TGGGGTGGCTGCCCCTCCTCTGGGGCTGGGGGGTGGCAGGCGGCTGCGGGCTGTGCTCCGGGGCCTGCCTTTAGCTCTGCATAGGCGCAGATGAGCAATGCGGGCCCCTGGCTGCCCGGCTTGGTGTCCTGGAGCGCGCTGTCCGGACACATCCCTGCCCTGCGCCCGGGAAGAGGAAGCTCTCGCTGCTGTTCACGGAGGTCAGAGCAGGGCAGCGTAACTAATGAAGAAAAAAAAAGGCTAAGGACAAAAATACGCTTCTTTCTCCACCTTATGAAGGTTCATAGTAGATAAGGTCCTTGTTAGCCGTTGGCTGATCCCCTTTTAGAAAGAAGGAAGTGGGGTCATTCCTGTTGCCAGGGGTGAGAAAGTAAAAAAAAAAAAAAAAGCCTGTGCCTTGCTAAACTCCTGTCATCTCTAGGGTTGTGTTTGTTGATGATGTTTCTATTGCTAATTTTTTTATTAAAAAATAAATCAGATGTGTCATGGCTGATGGTATACTGGCAGATAGACACGATCATAAAGTATCTTTAACGTATATCACAGAAATGTTAGTTCCTAATGTTCTTATTTACGGAAAGTCCAAAGACTATGTGACTAAATAGAGTTTTGAGGGCCCACCTGAGATTTACACTTGTGCGTGATTGTACCTTTTTGGGATTTATAACATATGATTTAAGGTACTCCGGGGAAGTAGAGGCTTGAGAGAAGAAATGCAGTAAGAGTGATTTAGTAATGTCACTGTACATTTGGTTGGTTTATTGGTGTGGCAGGATTTTAAATGAAAGCTCATTTTTGAGTTATGACAAAAGCCTGAACCGCAACAAATGCCATGGCCCTGCTGGGAGCGATCTTGCAAGACAGATTATTAATATACAGTAAATTATTTTGTTTATTTTTGTTTTGTTAGACTCCCATATTTGGGCCTGATGTTTTCTCTAATGTAGTGGAAAGCAGACTGCTGCTATCTGTAAAGCAATATGCTGACTTCTCTAACATGGGAAAAGAGTTGCAGAAAAGTTGAAAGTGAACTTTTTATTTGGGCTGAACTTTTTGACTAATTCAGCTTGTTGTGATAATGAGGAGAAAATCTGGTGCTTTGTGTTCAAGTATTTGCTTAATGGTGACAGGAGGCTCTCAAGAAAAGCCATTGCTTTTAGAGCTTTTTTTTTTTTCTTCTTTTTTTCCTCCCCCCCATTTTAACATACATTTCCCTTGGACAAGCAGCTATCCAAATGGTAATTTTTTTTTTTTTTTCCCTCAGTGTCATCCATGGAGTAGCGTAAGCTTATTTTATCCAACAATACAGTGAATAAATTAATCTGTTTTTCAGTTTCTTTAAGTGTCCATCAGGTACATCCAATACACAGTGGCAAACTACATATATAATTTTTTCCTTAAAAAAAAAACAACAAACCCCCATCAAACCCCAAAACTGCTGTCAGCTTTCAGAATTTGATCGTTTGTTGTACTTCTCAGTCCTGAGAAAACTTACATGTCTTCTTGTCCTTATTTACCTAGACCTTGCTGAGGCTTGAATAGATTGGCTGGTAAATCTGTGTAGACATGCCCTTGTAGTGAAGTAGCACTGGCAGGAGTACTTAAGGGGTCACAGTTTTATACCTGTTTTCCGAAGAAAGTACAACGCAATAGCAAAAGGACTTTTATACATCTGAAGTTGGAATTCTGCTGCTCTAGATGTCAGGCAGGGTTATTGTCAGCAACATGTCTTAAGGCAGAGTCTTAGCTGTGACCTTCATGTTACTTTTGTGTCTATCAAGTCACATTTTGGAATAACAGGGCCATATTTGCTCTTTATCTGCAGGGCATTTAAGATTATGAAAAGATTTGAAACTCGTAATTTAATGTGGTTTTCCTTGAAAATTGAGTAATGTAGAAGAGTAGTGTTGCTTTATGTTTCCAGGTCCTCATCCCCCCTGAGAATACTTTCATGGTTGTTTTTGAGTGAGCACAAACCGTGTAAGTAGCAGAACAACTACTCAGTGTCAGTGGGTCAGATGATAAGTTCTACATTTTGCCAAGTATAAAAAATGTTGATTTTTTTAAAATTAATTTTATGTAATGCTTAGCCAGAACTGTTTGCAATAAGATGCACACTTTCTCTAGTGATCCACAAAGATAGGGAACATTAAGGAAAATACTGAAAGAAGCATTAAAATTGAATTAAGCTGTTGGTTTCTGGGCTAAAACTTGCCTATTGGTGAACAGTGATAGAAGTAGCTCCTGAGAGGCATGTTGATAGTGGTGGCATGCAAAGCAATTACTGGAGAAGACTAGTATGTACTGTTGCATTAAAGTTAGAGGGGTTCTTCTTTTAAAATGCTTGATTTTATATTAGAAATTCAGATTCTGTAGGTTTCAAGAATCTCTAGTGACTGGAAAACCACTAAACTCTTGATGTTTCAAGATCTAAGAGACTGGAAAATGAACAGCTGAAAAAAAAACCCCAAACCCCTGAGTGAGACTGTTCAGAACTTCTGAAACATTTGTTTAAGGTCAATGGATAACGTTTGCTCACCTTTTGTTGAAGATCATGGAATCCATCCTTAAATCTTCAGGAGGCTCGCCCTTCTTTTTAGAATGTCCAGTCTGTCATTTATGCTCAAGTAAAGTTCAAATGGAGCACTGAGGTGATCTTTAAATTTTACAATACTATTTCAGTTACCAAGATAATCTCAACAGTGAGCCTTATCTGTATTCATGTTACTTATGAAAAATTCATAGAACTTATTGTTTGGAAATATTTGCTCCCCTTTTTTCCTATTTTTGTATCTTCAACTTCAGTCAGTTGCAGTTATCTTGCTTTTTGTTGGAATTATCTTAATGTAGAAAGATTGGAAAGGGTGCAGTATGCAAGTTGTTATTTTAGGTTACTTCATCTGGAGTTTATGCTGTGCTTCTCATTCTTATGATGTGGAAAAATTCTTCTTTTCCTGATTAACGGACCATGTAATTTTTTTTTTTTTTCTCTTAGACTACTGTATTTCAGAAACCTGTTTCATTTTATGGTATATATAAAATATTAAACTCTTAAGTTAATAAATACATGAAAACATTACTATATGTATACATTCCAGTTAAACCATTTTGCTTATTAGAGATGGGGCACAATCCTTTAATGAACTACATGTTGGCAGTTTCCCATTGATTTTTGAAGTACTCTACAAAGGTTTTGCTTGTGTATAGCTCATCAAAGGCTGGGGCTTTTACTATTAAACAATTATATGCATAGATGAGACTTGTAAGCTAAAATATTCCTTAGTTGGTAGAAGCATATACTGTGAAGGAGTATGTCAGAGAGGCTCATACTCTTGTAATTCTATTTGTACTGTAGTGACTGCTGCTTATTTTTCTTACAGTTCAGACTGATACCATGTCATTGCCTTCAGTGCCTTAGAACTAGAAAAGAAGGAAATATGTTAATGGACGTAAAACAAATGAATTCCATTCTTGAAATGGTTGCAGCCAGCAGGAAGTTGATTGAAAACACAGTATGATTAGTTTCATCTCCTCTTACTTCTGGCAACTATAAGGTACTGTAGTCAGCTAAAACTGATGGCAATAGTGTTTGAGAACATGCCAGCAGGGGTTTTGGAGGATGTTACCATTTGTTCTGCCTTCCTCTGACACTGCATGCATCACATGTGTGATGAGATGTTGTGCCTCAAGCATTTTATGCAGGCCAAATCTAGAGTTTTATTTCAGAGTCTGGATTTTCCAGTCACTTATGTATCATCAGGTCCCAGCAATGCCAATCTGGCTCCCATCTCAAGTTTGTTTACTGAAATTAAACATTTGATCAAATAGTGACTCATTTAATGTAAGTGTGATTAGTTTGTGACTGTATATCACCAAATCTGTTTTTTAGCTTCTAAACAAGTAATGACTATGTATATGCCATCAAGATGCCTCGTCTCACGCTACTTCTTCCTTCTTTTTTTTTTCTGGTGATTACAGCTGGTGATTTTTCTGGTGATTCCATGTGAACTCTCAAGTGACTGTCCTTTAATAAATACTTTCTAATCTCATAGGCTGCATGGGTCACCGTGAATACATAATTTTACTTACTGGAGCTTGGGATCAGATGCTAGAATAAGCAAGGAATTTTTCAGTTGATGCAAGGCAATATATGTGCTACCAAATAGATGATTGTTAGACCTCACTATTCTGCTCTGGCGGGGGGTTGGACTTGATGATCTTCAGAGGTCCCTTCCAACCATTAACATTCTGTGATTTTGTGATTAACTAGGGTCTCTGAGTGAATAGTGAGCAGTGAGAATCAAATAAGGTACTTTGGGATAGCTGTATGTGGGTAGTGCTCTCTGAGGGGCATGGTTTCTCTGCAGTTATTGATGATCAGAAAGGTCAGTTCTAAAGAGATAAAATGTTTTAAATCAAGAGCTTAATGACACTTAGGTTTTAGGAAGGCTGATTCTTACTATGTTGTACAAGACCTAAACCACTATTTGTAAGAGAAAGGCTTGTTTGCTTTTATTTATTAGAAACATTTGCAGGCCATCTATCACAGGAAACTGTAGTTGGTTGGAATAAAGTAATTAATTTGCCTGCTGTGGTACTTGTACTCTGTTTTGGTCTTTAGACTAAAAATACTTGAATTTTGTAATATTTTTTTATTGTTATGCATGAACTTATTTAATACTCTGTCAGATCTCTGAAAGAACTTGAAGTGTCTTGTAGTTAAAGCCAACATTAACTCCTCTAACACATCTACTGTGCATTGCACAAATAGAAGTGACAGAAACAAAGAGCCTGATGAGGAATTGATTTGTTTACAAGTTTTCCTAGGAAGTGCTACAGAGGATAAGAACAGGCATTGGAGAAACACTGAAATTCTTTGCTTGAATATTAATACTAGAAGATAATGAGAATTATGAGACATGGAGAAGCTTCTGTTTGAGGAGAGAGTGGTGGTGGTGGTGCAGAATTGAACTTTGACATGTTCCCTGCTTCAATAAGAATATGCAAAATAAAGAATGATAAATTGTGAGGTGCTTGTGATTTCCCTCAGTCATAATTAAACTAGAAGAGCATCTCAAGTCAAAAGATTTGTTTTCACTTTTTCTGTGTAGTGAGCAATTGCCTGCTGCAGACAGTTGCAAGGTACATTTTTGGATCAGGGCTAAGTTTTCCATTTACTGCAGAAGCTTACATTTAGGAATAGGGGTTATTGGTGCTCAAAAGTAAAAGCAGATGAACAGGATTTAATACTGTGACTGTAATAATCTCTTTTCTAGGAATATGAAAACAATGCTTTCTTTTGCAGTACTTAGAATAGACAAAACAGAAGAGAGATTTTATTATTTAATGCAAAACAGCTGTTCTGGATCAGACCAAAGATGCATCCAGCCCTGTTTCTGATTTGGTTGATAAGTGATGCCGAGGGAATAAGCATAAGGACAGAGCAAGCATGCAGTGATGCTTATCTCTGTATACCTCCTTTGCTTCTGGCAGTCTGACATAAGGTTGTCCTCTGTTTTATAGATTTATGGTTTAGCAGATACTACCTATTTTTTTAATGAATTTGCGTAATGACTTGGTGAATCTATATATGTACCCTTGACCATCACAATGTCCTGCAGCAAGTAGTTTCATAATTGTAAACATTCTCTTTATGAAAAAATAAAATTGATTTTGTTTCCTTTATTCTTGCTGTGTGATAAAGGAGTGAATAAATTCAAACAGCTGGTGTATGAGGGTGTTTCGTTAAAGAACATCCAAAAATAGGCCTGCTTGATTAAAAATGTCTGTTCACTTCTTCAGTGAAGCCAGAATTTGAGAAAACAAACACTTGCTTAAACCATTAATTTATTCAAAAGCTTTATATAAAATGTTTTAGAAATATTCTTTTTAATTGTGAATGGGTGCTGTGCTAATTATAGGCAGATGTATACAGCAAGTTTTGATTTACCTGTAACATCCTCATCAGTCAGAATGACATTCAGTGTAATAGCTGCAGCTCCTAAAAGTGGGATGAACAAGAAAGAAGTAGATTGTGTGCTGCTTTTTGAAGCTTGGAGGAGTTAAAAGTTACAGTGGCTAGGTCATATCTCAGATTTCTTTCTATCTTACTGTCAGTCAGTACCATCTTCATGTCTTTTGTAAACTCTGATTAGTCAAAGGTATTTTGATTTGGGCAATGCTAATAATTATTTCACAGTGCTACAAAATATCTCTCAAGGCTAATAAGTAAAATGTGCAGCTGCTGTGGCAGCATAGGTATGTTGTGGTTTGTATATTTCTGGTGTGGTCGTTTTTTTGTGGTGTTGGTTGTTTTTTTTCTGTTGTGTTTTTTTGTGTGGTTTTTTTCTTTTTTTAACATGTTTGCTTCATTTTTTTTGAACATGCTTTGGATTCATAAAAAGCTTCTAATGCTAAGGCCAGTCTGTTAGAGGGTTATAATATAGGTATTGGATTTAAGGAAATATTGATGCTGGTTTTAATTGAATAAATTTTAACTACTTCAACATCAGACTTCCACAAAAGTGGTAATGCTGTTGCTGCACATTGGACTTGGATAGCTAATGAAATCTTGAACTGATGGAAACATCATGACCTAATATATGCCTTAAGGTGATGAAATCAGTGATACAAAGCATTAACTTGAGAGAATGATTTTTGATGAATGAATATATTGTTCATGGAAGATGTTTGGCTTTGACAAATATTTACACTAGCATGCTATGCCAATTGTTACTCGATTAAAAATATTTTAAAATAGAAGTTTGTGCATATAAATAGAAACAGGCTTCTTTAGAGAGAGTTGCTAGGAATGATGAATGTGATATATTTTTCTCAGCAGAATATTGCTTATATTCTTTGAAGTTTAAAATGTCACTGTTCCTGTATCTCCTCAAATATGCAGCCTTAACTAACTGATTTAGTATCTTAACATATCTGTCACAAATGTCTTGTGAATGTTTTTGGACAGTATTTGATCTTGATTTTATGTTGAAACCCTTATTTGGATCTCAGAGATAATACTCATATTCAGTTTAGGCAGGTATATTACATCGATGTCCCCTTAGTACATGCAGGGCTCACTACCATGGAGTCCCTTTATCAGCCAATAGTTGCAGCACGAATTTACTTTCCTAGATATCAGATTTGCAAAGGAACATTGGTCAGAGTAGTTGCAGATTATTAGAAAGTTATATTCTCACGACACCGAGAAGGCCATATAAGAAAATACTGTTGAGGGCACTATATGCAGAGAATCCAAAATGATTCTGAAAAATGCTTTCTAAAAATGAAACTTTTGTGTGGATGACCCATGATCAGCGGTTTCAGTCTGTGGAAGTGATGTTAACATACAGTACAAGTGGGTTAGTGTTTTTAGATTCTGCAAAAATGCCCAACCTTTATCTTCTAATTTAAGATTTCGATGTAATACTACTTGTATTGTGGTGGATTTTTTTTGGTGTGTGTTTTTTGTTTGTTGTTTTATATTTATTGTTATTTTTGTAATAGGGAAGGTCCTTTTATTTAAGTTGTTGAGAATGAAGACTTTTCTTTGTTTCCTTTGTTTTATTTTTTTTTTTTTGTAAATGCTGTAACTCAATATATTTTAATATATGGCTCCATTCACTCTAAATTATTCTTTCCCTGTACTCTGGCAAATGTATTAATTGAAGAGGTAGAGTATTCCATGGCTGGGAGAAGGAAAGCATTTGCAGTTGTTTGATTTCTGTTAATAGAATCTGAGCGGTGGCATTTTGGTAAGTGCAGTACTTGTCTGTACAGGGAAGCTGTATTGGGAAATTGGTGGTGGATTTTTACATTTAATCTGTCCTCTGGGGTCTTCCCTGCAGCAGGGAATGCTTTCCTATGTTACTTAGGAAAGAATTGTAGGTAACCTGTTCAATTGCTGTTTAATCTGGCACCTTATGCGTGCTTTGAACTCGAACAATGTAGGTCAATGAGAGGAAGATAAATTTCATTTTCTAAGTGTTGTAGTATTTTTATTAATTGTTTAAGGGAATTTATTTTTAAGATGACTTTCATTTGCACTATGTCCTTTAATAAATATAGTTTGGCAAGTGTTGGATTTCCAGTGCTTATTTGGTGTAAATTAAAGACACTAACTGCAAGTAATGAAAAATTTTAAATGGAGATAAAACAGTTTTCCTAAAATCATTTTAATAAGAAGCTGGATAAACTGGGAGAAAAAAAGGTTGTTTCATGATTACTGTCTCAGTGTCTAGTTTAGTCTATGTAGTATCTCATGCTGGGTGAGTTAATTTGAGGCCTGTTTTAGTAATGCATATATTTAATGTCTGCTTGTTTGAATATAGGAGTTCTATTTAATTCCCAAGCACACAAGGAAGGGAGAGAAGAAAGGAGCACAACACTACATTGGAAGCAGTGGTGTGGTTGGTGGTTGTTGTTGTGGTTTTTTTTTTATTATTTGTGTTTTTGCTTGTTTGTTTGTTTGTTTTGGTGGTGTGTGTTTTTTTTTTTTTAAAAAAAGTACACTTGGAAAAGCAGAATCCAAAGTCAAGTCCTCATTGACTTAATTGCTAAAACACAACCGGCCTTCCCAATGTGACTGTTGCTGAGATCAGCCCCGTCTCCATAACAGCAGCATTTTGATCTCTTAATTATATGTTGTTAGAGGTGTCTCAGAGGAAGTTGCACATATAAAGTAGGCAAAATGCTGTCATTTAGCAAGAGTCCCTCAGTATTGGAAATTCTGTTTCCTTCTAACTGTTGATTAGATGCTATTTTGGTCCAAAATAATGTCAACATTAGGGAGTGTAGCTTTTTGATAAATCAATTTACCGTCTTTAAAACTTTTATTTAACAAGTATCCAGTATTACTCAATGTAAAGCATTTTTAGCTGGAGAAAGGTGAATCTTAGGTCAGGTTTTGATGACACCAGTTTGCAAGGAGAGGTGGTTAACTGTTGGATGCAGTAATGCTTGTTCATTGTTTAATGTCCTTGTGTTATGGTTTTTTTTTAGTAATCTCCTTCATTGAACTAACGGACATTAATGGTTTCCAAAATTGTCCATGTGTTGACAAATGCTTGCTTACTCATAAAAACAGGTTTTAAGTGTTCCTCTGAATGGTTAACATGTTAATTGAAAATCTAATAATTTCTAGCTTTAGAATCAACTTTTAACTATATATTTCTTTGAAGGAATTAATGTATTTTTAACATGGTATCTTTCCATATTAAAGGTTCTCTCCAATTTTAATCTGCAAGCATGTTAGTTTAATTACTCATTTTTTAATAGGAAGAAAAATGATATGGGAAGTATCTTGATTTAATTTTTTTTAAGGCTCAGAATTTTAGATGATGTAAAATACAGTAGTTCTTTGGAGTAGCTAAAATCTTGTGGTTTTTTTCATTTTTATGTAGAACTATTAGCTATGCCATAACTGATAAAGAACTTTTAGGATTAATCCATATATACTCAGTATCTTCCCTAGGTGTTAACTAGTTTTTGAGCTTTCAAAAGAAAGCAATTAACAATAGCATTTGAACACTTCAGATATCTTTTTCTTGGCAGTGGGCCTTTGTGATTAATACTTCATGGGAAATTAAATTTGCCTTGGAAATAATTAACTTAAGATGGAGCAAATTGACTCATTTTATTTAAGAATGTGGACTAACTATGCTGCTTGTAACTCCAGTTGTTGTCAGATAATTGGAGTGTTTGTGATACTTCTATCATGCGTATTTTGGAGTATATTTTCTGTAATTAGTTAGATGTTAAAATGTCACTATACGTAGTGTTGAATGTCACTATATATTCTTGGTTTGTCTGTAGTTTGTTAGCATTGGTTTTATTTTGATCACTGGGCACATTCTCGTTTTAACTTTCTCTTGGGTACTGTTACTCCAAATAAATAGACATACTCTCATGCTGATTTTTATTTTTATACATCTTCTATTTATTAGAAGAGTTTAGAGACTATAAACCTATAGACCTAAGGGTAGTAGAATGTTGTATTTTTTTTTTAAGGAAAAAAAAGTCTCCATCTTGGCATTTAAGTTTGGAATGGATTGATTAGTGTTTATACCTCTGATGCACTGTGTGACAGTCCATGCTTTTCCCTTTTCATGTGTTACTTCATTAGTAAATCATGTATTGCTCTTTCTGAATTCTGCAGTGCTTTAGGAGCCTTGAGTGAAAGACTTGGTAGCAAGAAGTATTTGCAGCTTCTCCATCTCTGTCCTTTAGAGTGTTTGTTTTAAATCAGACTTGCTCTAGGACAATATTGACCCACTGACATGTTATTTTCAAGGATGCTCACATAGAAGGAAGTGTTTGTGGTGGGTGGAGGAAATCTTCCAATCAGAAGTGTTGCTATACAATTAGAAGAGCAAGAACTGCCTGCATTACACATCTGCAAGTCTCAGGTGGTTTTGCAGCCCTCTCTTGATGAAGATAGGACCCCATTATTATCCATTATTCTGTGATGCAGTCTCTCCTTTGACTATTAATGTTCTCATGTGACTAATTCAGGAAAGACCAGAAATCTTTCTGGTGAATAATTAACACTTCCTGTCCTGCTTAAGTGGCTTGTAATGACAGATTCAAAACATAAAAGAAAAACACAGTGATGTATGTCATTATATAGTTTACTTTGGAAAAAAATATATAACACATCAGTTTAGTTTACTAAAATACTGGAAATTCCATCAATTACTGGTTCAATGAGAACTCTAGCATTGCAGATTAGAGTTCAGTTGCCTGAGCTGACATGTCTTGAGAAGTGCATCTGAAATTCAGATACCTGAAATTACTGGTTGGTTTTGAAACTGCTGTAATTTGAAACTCAAACTAAAGAGAACTAGATCAGGGCTTTGAGAAACTTAAGACCACAGTTTTCAGAGGTTGCTATATATTTTTTTTTCCTTTTTTTTTCTTCTTCAGATCAGATTCACATCACACTCCTAGATGCCATTGAGATGGAGAGTGATTTAGCTGCTTTCTTATTAGCATTCTTTCTGTCATAATTTCAGCTTGCTGATTTAGTAGTGGGTTTCAGACTTGTGTTAGCAACACGTTCGTTGCAGACTTGAATACAGAAGTGCTTTTAAGTAGTATTTTATGTTGTGCTGGAAATGTTGAAATTCTGTGTGCATTTTAGTTTTTTTTTAATAAATATACACACATATAACTAATTTATTTGCAACTTCTGATACATAACTATAAAAACAGAAATGGCTTTTTCTGCAGCACGCTTGTAGATGGATTGTGTAGCTAATGACTTACTGTAGCACAGAAGAATGCTTGTGTTTTTCAATTTTCAGGACGAAAACGGCTCTAAAAGAAATGTTTTATTATTTGAACATGGCTTTGATTAACTATTCTAATAGTATTTTTCCTGTTATGAATGTCATAAAAATAAAATTTAAAAAATCAATATGATCTCTAAAATTATTTTTGAGGATTACTTAAGCCCCCTCAACCAATAAATGCTTTAGTCAGTTTATGGCCCAAATGTATTTGTACTCTTTTAAGGTTATGTACTGAGATTATGACACAAAGATTATGACACAAAAGGGAACTGCAAAGACTTGGTATTCTTTGGGCAATTTTGAAGGTATTTAGAGAAGAGGGTAGGGGAGATGGTGTACACTGTCTTCATCTCAGGATTTATTATTAGCTGATTAATCAGTGGTGCTTTCCTTTCTTCTGTTCAGCTTTCTTGTCCCCCATTATCTATGCAGGACAAATTCTGATGGTAGATAGTACATTTTTAGTAGCATAATTGAGAACCCAGTTTGGAAAAAGTAGACCAGCACAGGCTTTTCTTCAGTATGTGAGGAAGCTGGTCTACTTTTTCTAAATATATACCTAGATATTACCTCTGTCCCCAAAATCAATCTTGCCTATAACTTTAGGTCATTATGGCTGTAACAAAACTACTACTAGGATATGAAAGCCAAGTGTGTTCTACCAGCTAGCTGGACAGGTAGCCTGAGTTAATGTTACTGTATGTTTTCAGCTGTTTACTGGTCAGTATTGTTCAGAAACTAGTGTTTCTGCTAAGATCACATGGCAGGATGTGTAGCACACACTGAATGTAGTAGTATTCTTACCACAGCAGGTAAAAGTTCATAGTTCAGTCTGTAGCATTAGATAGCTACAGATGTGTTTATTTCACTTTTATTCTAGTTAAATTACTTGAGTATAAACATTTTCTTTAAAAGGGTATAGATAGCATTCTACCTTCCTATAACATCTACCAAAATGGACTTGAGAAAAATGGTGTTCAGAGAGCTTAAAAAAAAAGATTTTCAGCAGCTAGTCTACTGTTTGCAGGAGGTAGATTGTTAGTAAAAGTATTAGGAAGTAAAGGGGCAAGAAGACAATGTATATGAAGTTCATAATTTACATATTTACTATTCATTAGTTTCATAGTTGTGGACACATTGCTTGGTTTTTCTTTATTTCTGATAACTGCCACTTAATTTCCCTGCTTGCTGTGGTGTTTTCTTGGAAGTGGAGAGTGAGAGAAGACTGTGTGGCCTCCTTTCGGAAGGGGCCTTCCTTGCATTAAGGATGCAGCTAAAGAAGGTGCAGAGATGTATGATTAAAAGCTTAAAGTCAAGCAAGTTTATTTTTCTTGGAAACTAGAGTTGACTGAAGAGTTATGGGCTGATACTGCTGCTTGCATGCTTAATTTTAAAAATTCCTTTTGACTCCTGCTTCTCTTTAAGATTCAACATTAATTTGCCATAGTTAATGAAGCAGCAGAGTGGCAGTTTGCAGCTGCAGCCTGTCACAGGGGATAGGTAGTTAAAACCTGCTGCTTCTCCTTGTGTGCAGAGGTTACCCATAGCTTGGGTGAGAGTTCAGGATGAGGTAATGTTATGGGGCTCATTTTTTATTACCTACTGTTAATGATCACTCTTTGCTTGGTTACTGTCCCTTTGCCTAAGATTACCTTCAGAAATACATAAAAAGCTGACCTAACGAAAGAGCCTTTGCTGTTTGCTCTGCATGCATGCAAATGAAATATTTAACTTGGCCCTGATTTCCCACTCTCTGAATTAAATGAAATAAGTGTACTTGTGATTTATCCCTTCACTCTCGATTAGCTAGAGGGAAAATAAGAAGTTGAGACTTGTTCCCACACTTTCTCCATATGATTTCAAAACAAAAAGTGTTTTCTGTGAGTGCTGGTTTTGTTCATGTAAACAAATCCAGGCTGTCTACTTTAAACACAAGATAGTAAGAGTAAAAGCTACCTTGTGAAAATGACAGTTATGAAGATTAGAGTTTGCATTTGCACTAATCTGGATCACCGAAGATGGAAAAGCCAAAATACCATTTTTTGTAAAGGTTTCCTTCTCCTGTCATGGGGTGAAGGATTGGTGGTGTGGTTTGGTCTGTTTTGTTTTGTCTAGCTGTTTTAAAACACGTGAACTTTAAAACAAAGTGTGGATGCTGAATTCTTTTGACCCTGCCAATTGAATCACAATTGCCTGAGAGTGTGGAATAGGAGAAATGCAGAATGCGTTAAGTAGGGGGTCTCATCCCGGCTTTACAGCTGACTCCTTTTCTGGAAAGTGCTGTTCTCTGGCTTGTCATCCACTGAATGGCACATGCAGCAGCTCGTATCTCATAGATTACCAGTACTAATTTAGCACAGGAAAGTGAGCTAGCTAGCTTTGCAGCTGGTCCACAGTGCCCTCTGCAGTAGTTGCAGTTTTAGGGGGTCATTCACCTGAACAGCAGTGGCATAAGAGTTCCTGACATTGAGCTTTCAAGGCACAACATGAGAGAGGCCATCACAAATGTCTGCACTTGGGAATTTAGACTGTGGCAAAACTTTGAAGGAGGTGGGGAGGGTGGAGGGTAAAGCTCACATTTTGATTACTACCCTAGTTTTTTTATTACTTTTTTTTCCCCTAAATCCTCATAAGTGGAAAAGAAGAACATTTTTGTTTTTATTTTTGTCAGAGAATAAAACTTAACAGTTTTGGGTGACCTTGTTCTCTGTCCTCCAGCCATTAAATTTTAGATCTGCTGTACTTGCATAAAGGCTTTAGTTATAAATTTTTAAGGAAAATGTCAAGTGGCTAGGCACAGAATTTGATCTATCTTGTTAATTATGTAGACACTGCAAACTTCTCCACATACTGCTTAAAGCTCTTACTCTTTAGAAAAAAAGAAAATCCCTCACTGCTTATGTGCAATAGTATTGTGATAAAGCAAAGGTACACAGTATAGCATGGTAAATACAGACACAGTTTTACTTTAGGTGTTGAGGGAGTAGCTACCATATTGGGTGGTATTGTTGAAAATGTTTGAGAGATCCTGATATTTTTTTACTTGAAACTGAATAGGCTAGTGCTTGTCTTGAATTATATCAATCAACAGAACTTGGGTGTTCAAATTGTAAAAGTGGGCTGATGTAGCTCAAGCTAGTTCAATGTAGGTCACTGATTAGCTCAAAGGATTGGTTATGTCAGACTTGTTTCCATCAAGTCTTATTGCAGTTGATAGCGTGTTTGATTATTAAACTAAACACTTAACTGACCTCCCCCTGATTTAGCATGCACAGTGTTTACTTAGTTGCATTTCTCATTAGTTAGATGCTGAAAGGAGATGAGATTAGCAGGTTTTATTTATGTTTTGGCAGATTATTGTATAACACTTTCTTGTACTGCTGCACTGCTAAGATTATGAAATCAATCGGAAATGTTTGTTTATTTGTTTTTTAAATAGAAAAGCAGTCTGCTTGTTTCTTGGAGCTTTATGTGATTTGTTATTATTTGTATGTGCTAGCCATATACACCCTGCATTGCAGAACTGCCCCAGAGAGACTGAAATGTAGAAAAATACATTTTTAATTACAACTTTAATTTTGCTAAACCTAAATTTGGAACAACATCATATGAAAATATTTATTTGTACTTTAGAGATACAAAGAGCCCCCTAAACTGGAAATGTAATTTATCAAGTTGACATTATGCAAAATTGTCAACTGTTAATAAATCAGTGCTCTGCACTGGAATAGTTCAAAATCCTAAAATAGAATTGGTTCCCAAAGTGGTTGGGTAAAAGAGAAGTGTTACACAACATGTACCAGGAAATACCTGAGGCTAGTAGAGGTACAAATGAATTCAGCTACAACAGTGTAGTTATAAAGTTGTGGGAAATGCATAGGAAACTGAAAACCAAGTTATTTGTAATCTTACTGCAAACATAAAGGCGGATTTATGAACGGAAGATGTGTATGGGGAATCAATGCTTTCCACTGGGTATGTCATCTGCTACTTACAGGAGCATAATTTGAATGGTGACTGGATGAGAGCAGAGGGCAGGGTTGCTCATACACTGTGTACCTGTGGGTAGTCATTTGAATTAGATTCCAGGGGAAGCATAGAACAGCTTTGTGTTGGCAGTGGATGGGTACTATCAAACTCCAGCTTTGAGGAACAAACAGTAAGAAAGGACTTAAAATTGATAGAGATCATGAATCAATAGACATTTTTAACCTACAGAGTGTTACGGTCCCAGCTTCCTGGGTTTACCTTGCTGAGGTTGTTTAGACTTTTTGTACCGTTTCAAATATTGAAAAGTTTAAGATTGAAATAAACCCACCTGAATTCTGATCATGTAATATAGGGTCTAATTACTTTTTATTTTTATTTCTTTCCCTTGTGAAAGTTGAGTTTTGATTTGTTTACTGGGAGGGCCTAGTTAGAGAACCTTGAAAGTAACGTGATCAGGTTTAAACCAGAAAGAACTCTTTTATCTTTCATGGGTAAAAAGGCAAACATAGTTCCTGTAAGCAAGTGTCCTTCACTGAAAGTCCAAATATAATAAATGATTTCAAAGCATTGTGTGTCAAATCCCACTGACACTCTGGAGCCTTTGAAAATATTATGTTACCATCCATACTTATGTAATGTGATTGAACAGCAATTGTAGGCTTGTAGAACTGAATCCAAAGCTAAAAATGTGGTGAATATCTTAGTGGGCTGATGTAGTTCAGTAGCAGAGTTAGCATTTGATAGGTTTGTGTATGTTTCACTTAAGTCCATTTAAAATGTAGTTGTGTAGTCCTTTTATTTTATAATAAGCATGTGTAAATTTAATATTGTACCAGTTTTTAACAACTTTGAAAGGAGTTACATGTTGGAATAAATAATATAGTTTTACATTCTAATGTTTTCTGCAGCTGGCAGGATAAGAGCAAAGCCTGTTATATATTTAATCTGTAATTCACATTCAGTCTTGTAAAATTTCAGAACACTGAAATGAAGGAATGCCATAAACCAGGATAAATAACCATAGCTCTGTCTATAGTTTGCACATGTGAAAAATGAGTCATAAATACATGGTGACTTGCTAGTACGTTAAATATCTATTGATACTTAACATATGAACATAGGAAATGCTTTTCCATGGCTGTGGACAGAAGTGTAATTATTTTCATCATAGGTGTATGGTAATTATTTAATTTCATAAGGCAGTATTTTTGGCATTTCTTAATGGCTACTCTTTTGTATGTTTAATTACTGTCAGAAATAATCTTGTGTGTTTTTTGGGGAAAAAAAAAAAGAGTATTTTCCCCATTAGTATGATGCATCATTTTGCAGTAATTTATTATCATTGCTGCTCACAAACTGGTTTGGGAGAAATGTATTCTCAGCATTGTGTTCAATCCTATTTATCACTATTTCTTTGACAGATTCTGTAGCAGTATATGTAATTTTTATGTCATTTGACCTATTTCCAAACAGTTTAGAGTTAGAAATTACTTCAGGTATTTGTTCAGAAAGATACAGTAATTTTTCTCTGTAAAAGTTGCAGATTTGTTGCATGAGTATGTTTAGAGCCTGCAAAATCAAGTTTGAGGGAAAAAAATCTGAAAATCCTAAATTTAGTAGGTCTGTTCTTTTTCTGCATTTTAACTGTTATACAAGTTTCTCTGCACCCTCATCCTGCAATACATTTAAGTATCTCAGGGGAACTTTCTCCTACCCTTAACCCCTTTCCTTTTGTCTTAAACTGTGTTCTGAAACTTTTTGTGGGGACTCCTGGTAGCAATAGGTTTTTTCCTGAATTGGGCAAAGTAAATTACTTGAAGTAGGGATCAAGGCAGGATTACTGAAACCCACCGACTAGTGTAGGGGGAGCAATTTAGATGATGGTAATGGAAAAAAAAGGCATCTAAAACACAACTTAAGTTCAGCTATCCTGTATCATCAGATTCTCAAATCCACATACTTTCCTGACAAACTCAGGAGAGGGGTGGTAGAACAAAGAGGAAAGGGCAATAGTTGCCATTAATATCGATGTTCAACATCGAATGCTATGAACTTGGAAGTAGTTTGGAATATTTACACTTTTCCTACCAGACTTCACCATAATAAACAGCTGATACATGGGCCCAAAAAAGCCCTTTTAATTTCAGTGAGATATGGGTGCCTGCACTGGGTGAGAAACAGTCCTGGTGCCCAGACAATCTGTAAGCTCAAACGTTCCAGGTTGTGATGTTTGATACAGTACAGTTTCAAAAGCCTCAGTAACTTAGAAGATGAGTCAGTAATGAAAAAAACCTGCACTGTTCCATTCACACAAATTCTGCTTTTGTAGTAATATGCAATATTGATAGAATGTAAAGCTTTCATGCAACACAGCTTTTATGGAGAACGCTAATGTTTTTAGAGGCCTTCTGCTTTTCCCTAACCTTTGAATTATTGGAGAGACTTCTGTAAAATCATACAGCATTTTTTTATCTATTATATACTATAAATGACAGAATACAGCTACAATCACTGACCTTAAGCTGTATAATGGTAAGATAAAAATTTTCAAAACCTTTTGGCACGATATATAATGGGCATTGCTTTGAACATTAGGGAAACTTCACTGAAGAGTGAAGACCGGAGTATTCATCTGGTTAGTTCAATTCATATGCGCTTTTTTTTTAAAAAATAAATCCCATGTAATACTTTTGTTCCAGCTGAACGTGATGACTCAAAATAAGATGGTCACCTTTAAGGAGAAAAGGAGTACAAGGAAACACAGATATGACAATCTGTCTCATCGACAGCTGAAAGAGGCTGTTTGCTCAAAAACAACCCCCCCCCGCCCCCACGCCCCCCCCCCCCTCTCCCCCCCCCCCCTGCTCGCCCTTGCG
>JANHFX010026424.1:0-21222 GCA_027560015.1 Chloroceryle amazona
GAGGTTGGGGGGCGCTTGAGGAGGGGGAGGCTGAAGGAAGTTGGAGGGAGACTGAGGGAGGTTGGGGGGTTTTCTCTTCCCACCTCGTGTCGGTACCAGGGGAGAAAATGCATGGAAAACACCGTGAGGTGTGAGCCGTGTGGCGTGTAAATGGACATCTGCAGCCCCACGGCAGCAAAGAGCGAGGAAACGGGTGAAAACCAACCTGAAAAGGAAATTTGGCCTAAAGCCAGAGGTTTTTCAGGGTAAAATGTGGGGGACGGGTGTGTGAACTGTAGCGCTGTGCTGGAGGGGGGTCAGGCTGAGGTGTCTGGAGAAAAGGGAGACAGCAGATTTCCCTCGGGAAAGGAGAAGGGTGTGCTGTGGGAGTCCCAGGGGAGGGGGGCAACTGCTTCATACCGTCCCACATCGATAACACTTTGGGGCTTGCTCAAGAGAAACAGCAAGAAAACAAAGAGTTTGAGGAGAAAGAAAAAAAAAGAACCACAATAACCCCAAAGCAAAGTTTGAGGAGGAAAACAAAACACAACAAAAAAAAAATCAAATAATTTGGGGAGAACATCACATATTTTCCCTTCGTCAGGGTGATCTAAAAGTCATTCCAGTTAAGCAATGACAGGTTGCAATAAAGGAAGGTCTGGGCAGTGTTGCTGCAATCATTTCCTCCAGGCGAGCGACAGTAACGAGAGACATATAACAGGTGCCAAAGAGTAAATAATATTTTCCGGTGGTATCAGCTGGAAAGTTTTACACACAATTAATTGAGTGTCACAATGAGAGATGAGCAAAAGCTTTATTTCCTTCATTGTTTAAGAGGGAAAACTGTAGCGAATGAGCTGTGGTTAGTAAATCAGTTGTGAAAGCAAAGTTGATCCTTCAATATAAAATCACTCATCTCATCCACAAACTACTCCTCTAAAACCACAGCGGTGTCATTAAGACCAACTTCAACTAAACCGTGACAAGTGTGAACCCCAGAAAATAGATTTAAAAATTAACCCTAGTGAATATTAAAAGGTAAGAAAATGAAAGAACAGGTGAGCACTGATTGGGTGCTGCAGCCTGACCTGGAGCCAGCCACTGCTCTGCCCCAGGAACCTTCCCAATCCCTTGCAGGGGAGCCAGACATGACCATGGGGCAATAAAAACATCAGTGAGGGCTGGGCTTGTTGTGGTTTCCTTCCATCTCAGGGTGACAGGATGGATTGGGAACATGCCAACCACTGTGACCGCGTTTTGGGGATGGAAAAATGTACAGTGGGGTACAGCCCTTGGGTGATGGGGGGTGTCACTTGTGCCTGCAGCTGGTATTGCCAGTTCAGGCAGATGTGGCTCTTGAGCCCCTGGCCAAGAGCCCTGACATGGCCACAAGCCCCATCACGGCCACCTCCCGACCCCTCGTTCCTCAGGAGCGAGTTACAGAGGAACAAAGTCTTCCCCTGCAATAAGCTGACTTTCCCACATACAGTTTATTTGGTGCTTCATTAGGTTTTATTTATTAGCACACTGTTAATTTCTTATTTCAGGTACCCTCAAGCTGCACTGATACACTTTCTCCCAAAGGCCATTTGACTGGACTTTGCTGGAAGACCTGACGTTCAGCATTCAAACTCCCCATTTCAAGTGTTTCCTAAGCCATCCAGGAGGGTCACTTGCACCAGAGAAGCTGTGGGAGGTAAAGAAACAGAGGATCTGTGTAAAGATGCCAATCGTCCTTGGGACTGGGGAATGCTGGTCATAGACCACACCACAAGAAACAGCAGTTTGATCCGTTTGAGGTAATTACTTTAAAAGGTACCCAGATTTTGTACTTTGAGACACATAAATATGCACTGAGGACCCACACAGGATTATGCCAGGCCACTGTTAGTGCAAAGGTGTGTCAGCTGTGTTACTTGTGTTTGCAATTAATACTGGTTCTGTCTCAAGGGATGCAATGTTTCATTACCTCCGATGCTTGCACACTGTCCGGCTGCAATTATCTTGTCAGGAAAAGTGGAAGGCAGCTGTAACCTTGTGCAACAAAGATTTGTTCATTGAAAAAGTTCTTGTATTATAGATTGTCTTTTTAAGATAAGACAAAAGGAAATTCAAAGGAAATTCTGTTGAGAAGGGTCTAATCAGTTCTCATTTCATTCATTTATTTAGGAACTCAAACAACAGTTGAGCACCGCCTCAGAATTTTTAATTTCACATTTCAAACTACGCAAGGAAGACATGGTGGAGATCTGGAGATGGCCTCCAGCTTTTAACGCACTTTCCGTCAAGCCTGATCTCATCGGGTTTAATCCTGATTGGAATCCCAAGGGAAAATGTCCGTGTCTGTTCGCCTCATCTTAAATCCCTCTCGAGTATTTGTCCTTATTGGAAACCAGTCACATAATCAGTCGTAAATCAGCGTGTTGTGGTCTGTTGATAAGGAAGATTTAGATGAAGAAAGAAGACTGGGGACATTACAGAGCAGCTTCTCTGAATTACCACGGTAGAAACACACGGGTTAAAAATAATATCCCTGGAAAAAATAAGTCATTTCAGTTGGAGATACCAGGGAAGAGTCTAATGCTATTGAACTCCGTAATAAAAATCCTACTGGTTTCAATAAAGGCTTCGCTTGCTGGGTTTTCCAGGGAGGGGAATCTGAGTCTTTATCTGCAGCTTAGAAGACACTCTCCAAGCACCGCTGATGTAGTCTCGCAGAGGTCACCTTTCTGCACACCTTTTAAATACACGTCAGTGGAGCAAAACCACACAACCCCCCCTCCCCACTTACCTCATCTGTGCGCTAACAGACATCAGGATGGAGGATGTTGGTTCACTGCTCAATCTTTGATCAGTAGGATGAAAAGATCCCTGGTCTTGCAAGTGCACCAACTTCCCTCCCAAACCGGCACATTTCCTTTCCTGCTGCACTCATTACATCGTCTTTAGAACACCCGTTTAGACTCTACCGTTAGGTATGTGACCACATAAACAAATAAACATTATAAATCCCTTTGCACGTGAAAAGGAATCCTGAGAGGAACAAGAATCGCATTGAAAAACTCAAGTTTCAAAAACACAGCTGCTGCTGGGCACCTCACCGCATCTCATTATGGAATCCACTCGTGGCCTCAATCCCTGTGACATTTATTGTCAGATGGCAACGGTTTTCTTTTCATAGGCTAAATACTGAATACTCAACACGTCCATTTAATAACCGGGTTTGTTTTTCTCTTGCTGTGTAGAGCGCCTGTTAATGGCTCTCCGTGCGATTCTGAGCCCGTGGCATGATGCCGGTGTGTCATCAGGCAAAGGGACGTGTAATTGTCTCTTCGGGAACCATTTTATAATACATTTCAGGATTTGGCTGCTCATTAACAGAGGATTTTCCACAACATTCTGTGTTACACTGACTGCAGCAGCGATGACTCTGGAAATGTCACCCTTAGTCCTTAGCTTCTCCAAGACTAACTTTAAATCTTGATCCAAATAGAAACCAGTGCAGTGATACCAGCCTGAATAAACAGAAGCTGAAACCAGTGTTTTCTGATGTCGTTCCATTTGGTACCAAATGACAACACCTAGAAATGTTTCCCTAGTTAATTATTTCCCTGCTAATTGCTTTAGCAGAGACCCTGTCACTACTAGATATAGTGGGGAGATTGCATCAAGGTGGAGTCAGGGCAGCTACGCACCAGGGCAAATGAGGCATCATGCCTCTGCCAGACGTAACATCGTTGTGGGTTCTGCCCAAAGAAGGGAAGATACAACTGCTTTGTATCAAAAAAAAAAAAAAAAAAAAAGTCGTTCGGGGCTTGGCATCTTGTCAACAGCCAGAGGACACGGCCCAGTTACCACAACCTCATGCTTCCCAAGCAGCTCTGCCAGTCCCCACAGAAAGTCTGCAGCATGCCCGAAAATCTGGGAGGGACAATAAAGTCAGTGGGAGATGCAGGAGACTTGGGTCTCCCTGTTCTCCTACAGACATCTCACGTGGCCTTGAGTATGGACAGCACCTTTGGGCCCAAAGCTTAAATCACACCAAGTAGGATTTAAAAAGCCTTCATCTACATCTAAATTCCTTTACAAATCTTGCTTTTGATCTCTCCAGCTCTATCTGTATTAACAAATCAGCTCAAGGCTCTGCCAGTGCTAGAAATGCACTACCCTGGCTGTTCTTAAGATCTAAGTCTTGCCTGGCTCTGCCTCTAGCTCAGTACCAGTTCCCCCACCAGTAACCTCAGGCGCAGGGAGCAGGGTGGGGTGGCTCGCACTCCACGTCTGCCTCCCCAGGCTGTGTGGACAAGGTCACAGAGCCAGTGGCTCCAAGATCTTAGGACTAAAGTGCAGCGAGGAGAGCAAGAGCAGCATCAGCGCAGGGATTGAAGAACGCAGCAGCTCTTCTGTAAAAGGAGAAGCGCTGCTGCACCTCGCGGATGGGGAAAGTGCACTTGTGTTGGACTGTACAGACCTTGGAATGGGGCCACCTAAGGGAAAAAAGGCTGTAGAGCAGATGCATCTCCTTTTCTGTTCTCTCAGTAATGCAGCGGTACAATTTGCTTCATCCTTCTGAACCAAGCAATTGCACATTCACAGTTGGAGGTAGGGTCTAAATGTTGTCTCGAGCTGATCCCTTGATCCTGCTGTCCTCACTGAATTAATCACATTTGCGGATCAATCCGGGATTTGCTGCTGTCCGAGCAGATGGCCAGGCAGGCTGCAGTCGCAAGGAAGGCGGCCACGTTCTCCTTCCAATTACCCAGCAGCGTTTTCCAACAGTGGATATTTAAACAGAACCTTTATTCTGAAGAAATGCTAAATGTCTCTTGTTCCCGATTCAGCTTGCTGACCTTAAGCACTGACCCCAAACTTTCTGCTCTATTTCTGCCCTCTAAGGCCTTAGTGAAAGTGTAGGCTGGCTGCTGCCCCTTTCCCTTTCAACTGAGTATTTCCTGACCCACTTTCTTCTGCTGTCTTCCCATTTTCTGCAGAAAAGAGGTGAAAACAACAGATGCTGTTTGTCGTGGGGATTTCAAGGGTGCATTATATTAATTGTTGAGCTGAGTACTTCAGCGAAGGAAAAGAGAAGCTGCATTCCTGCTCCTCGCTGCCTGCCACGGCATGTAACGGCAGGAACGGCAACAGCGTGACTTCCAGAAAGCCTTGGTGGGACTTCCCCATCACAGAAGTAAATTTGCCATGAAAGACAGTCACGCTGTTTTCCCGGTGTTCACATCTGTTCTGCGCTCAGTCTTTCTGGCTGATAGTTGCTCTCTTTTCCCCTCTGTCTCCTGACAAGGAACTGCCAGGGGAGCTCCAGTGGAGCGCAGTCCAAGTCCTATAGGAGATGTTTCACTTATCACCAAAGGTGAATGAGGTTAACCAAGAGTATGTTTGCAGTCCCCGAAGGAATGAAATATGACACAACAGTCCAGAGGAGACAATCCCCCTGGAGTGTGACAAAATGGACCACACTGATTAACTACATTTGGGCCCCTCACTCCCAGAAGGACATTGAGGGGCTGGAGCGTGTCCAGAGAAGGGCAATGGAGCTGGGGAAGGGGCTGGAGCACAAGGGTGGTGAGAAGCAGCTGAGGGACCTGGGCTTGTTGAGTCTGGAGCAAAGGAGGCTCAGGGGAGACCTTCTGGCTCTGACAGCTCCTGACAGGAGGTTGGAGCCAGGTGGGGTTGGACATTAGGTCTTCCCTGATGCTGCAGAAGGTGCTGGGGGACATCACCAAACATGCAGCTGATGTGACTGTACAACATAACATGTGCAGGGATGGCCCATCTGCCACATCTCCTCATTTTAGTTCCAAGGGGTGAGGCCCATCTTAAATCATCTCCCCTACCATACAGAGGCCTAGCAGAATAAATCCCAACCACTCTTACAGCCACGGAGTGCCTCAGGTCTCTGTCGCACAGACTCCCCACCAGTCCTCCCCCTTAAGGCTGCTCAACATCCAGCCACTGCACCTGTCATTGGCACCATGTCACTGTCTTACCTGCTTGTGCTTGTCTTCCTCAACATCACATGCACCCAAAGACAACTTTTGCCTGTGAGGAGCAGGTAAGTAGTTTAGGAAGCCAAGCTGTACTCCAATCAGTTCCATCACCCGCAGGGGACATGAACAGTAGGCACAGGCATGCTCACAACAGCCTTCGACTGGTGTCCCTTTCACTGCCAGGAGATTCCAGCACGTATGGACAGTGATTGACCCAGCTCCACTTCCAGCTCCTCCACAACCAACTACATTTCTCATCTTCTCTGCATCATCCCCAAAGACCCTGCCAAGCCAAGGGATGTCCTTAGCCCTAGGTGAGCCATCTAGTCACACATCTGGAAGAGAAAAAAACAGTGGTGTGTGATGCTCAGGCTACATGTACATTCTGGCTTTGTCCTGCTCCAGAGGTTTTCCACTTCATTTCCTACTCCCTTCTCTAGCTTTGACTTTAAATTTTGACTTCAAGGGCCGCTCAGCTGCCCTTTTCATACAGCTATTACAAATCAGTGACCTTTCCTGAATGGAAGCAGCTGCCCTTCACTTCATATCCATGCATCTCCTTGCAATTCTGTTTTTACTGTCTTGGTGATCTCGCTTCTGAGCTGGGAAGCCTTTGTCTAAAATTACATTCTCTTTCAGGTTGGACCCAGGTGGGGTTGGCCTCCTCTCCCAAGGAACAAGTAACAGGACAAGAGGAAATGGTCTCAAGTGGCACCAGGGAAGGTTTAGATTGGACCCAAGGAACAATTTCTTCCCCTCTAGGGCTGCCCAGGGCAGTGGTGGAGTCCCCATCATCCCTGGAGGGGTTTCCAAGGCCCCCCTGGAGCTGTGGTGCTGAGGGCCAGGGGTCAGTGGTGCCCTGGCACTGCTGGGTTAATGGTTGGACTTGATGAGGAAGGCCTTGTGATCTTTCAATCCTTAAAGGGGGCCTTTAAGAAAGATGGAAACAGACTTTTGAGCAGGGCCTGTTGGGACAGGACAAGGGGGGATGGTTTGAAACTAAAAGAGGGAGATTCAGACTGGAGAGGAGGGAGAAATTGTTGACAGACCCTGGTGCAGGTTGCCCAGAGCCATGGTCAATGCCCCATCCCTGGAAATATTCAAGGTCTATGAGCAGAAGCAGCTGCACATTTTCACAGAGAGAGAAGGTTACTTCTGTCACATCTAATCTACTTCAGCATCAGCAGAAACAAGAGAGGTCAGCTACAAAGCTGAATTCCTTAGACTGTCTTTTGTAGTTTTTTTCAACAATATATGAACAAAATCTCCAAAGATCAGGGAAACTGTCAGCAAGAATGAGAGAAAGAGTGCTTCAATCAAATTAATCTCATGGCTTCTTGGGCAGTAAAGGGGGGAGCCAAGAACTACGAGAAGGAAAAGGTTCAACTAACTTCCTTTGGCTCCTTCAGTCTCTGGGGTCTCCCTGACAACACTGTTCAGTTGGCACCTGCACTCTAATTCTATTTCCCAGCTCTAGGTTATGCCAGGAGCTGTGACCTCATGGGAGAGGTCCAACACGGAAGGGCGAGTGGCATTTCAGAAAGACATGGAGCTCTGTGCTGCCTTGCAGCTCACAGGTATGCACAGGGAACTTTGTGACACAGTGGTGCCAATCAGGAGAGGATGACAGCAGCCACCCTGCAGTGCTGCAGCAGCTGCTGTCCCCTCCTCTTCCTTGCTGCCACCCTTCACAACACAGAGGAATTATTTTAGGTAGAAGAGCAAGTGAGGGAGCACATTCAGGACTGAAGACCACACTGCAAGTCCAAAGCAAACTCCAGAAAGCTGAGGATGATGGTCAAATCCAGCATTAGTTAAGGCTTTTCCTTTCAGACACCCCTGCTAAATGTGCTACTTTGCAATTAAAACAGGGCAATAGAACCTCTTAATTAAACATTTTATTTAAACCAATACAAGCACCATGCTTAGCAAAAAAAAAAGATTTGGTTTAAAGTAAACATGCAATGTGAACTAGCAGAGACTAAACAGCATATGGAAGTTGTACTGGTTACGGATATTTTCATGGAATTGTCAAATTCTCAAAACTGGCCGTGAACATCTCGCACCTCTTCCTACCCACAGCTCTGGTGCCAACCCCAACACATCACAGTATGAGTCACACCGAGTCTGGATCATGTCACAAAAGCAGGAGTTTCATCGTGCCCCATCGCACACCCCCTCTCACAGTTACTAGATGTTAGTATAAAAAAAAATATACGTTGCATGACATTTCCTTTTGGAGCGTGCTGAAGTGAGGAAGGGAACGCTCTTGGTTTTCTATGTTTGATTCAGACGCCAGTTACCAGTTTAACGTTGTTTCTGAACTAGCTATTTTACAGTTAAAGATACAAAACCAGAATCCTGGTACAAACACCTAAGATGCTCCTTTGGAGAAGTGAAAAGGTGTCAACACCCACATTATTGCCTCCTTTGATAGATCAAAACAGCATTCATGATACTAGAAACACACTTAAACCATCAAATACCAGCATTTTTTGTTGTTGTTAAAAATATTCAAACAAGTCCATTTCATGGGCTGACATGCAAATTCATGCTTTAATTCAGCTCGCCGTCAATTAATAGGATTACAAGAGCTGTATCCCAGCCATCTAGTCAATATTTAAAGCAAACCAGATTAATTGTGGCAGAAGTCTCCCTCTGAGAGACCTTCTACTCCAGGCCAAGGATTTTATGGCCAACTTAACTCCTGAAAAATAGGAGCTCAGACTGGAAAATGCTGACTCGCAGACCTTTAGCTACAAAAGCTCCCATAGGTGACATTAGTTAATTTATGATGTCCTTTAGTTTGAACCCTCTTTAGAGATCTGAAAAGTCAAGACAAATATGTGTTTACAGATGGGCAACTCACCAGTAAAGCACAGTCAGAACATACTGGCCTTCTGAACATGGACACGTCTGCCTCCCACCGATCTTAAGGGGGAAGCAGTATGGAAAATACAGTTCTAAAGATAAGGTAGGAAAAGTATGTTATGAAAACAAGTATTATCTGCACAGGAAAGGTTTTTTTTTTACATAATTAATGGCTTTGTTAAATCAAGTATTAGCACTATCTGTACTTCAAGAGCCTAGGACAGTAAGCAGCAGGCAATTGTGTCAAAACACTGTATTAAAGACAAGGAAACCACAAACAAGCCTCGAACAGCAAACATTCTCTGCACACTCATTTTCCAAGGACCTGCAGCTGCTTCCCCACTTCCAGTCTGGAGATGGGAAGGAGGTGCAACTACCAAGCAAGGCTGGTTGAAGGCTAATAGCAGTGGGCTGAGCAGCACCAACATCACCTTTCACAAGAAAGTGGCCTTTAACACTCCTCAGGATTTGTTTGCTTCCTACAGCACCTGAGGGGCAGCACCAAAGGCAGAAAGTCCTCAAGTGGAGGCAACAAGAACATCCCCAGTGAAAAGAATTCAGACTGAAGATGTAGCCATAGGTAGCAATACCTTCTTGGCAGAAGGTGGAGTGATCCAGAGATGAAGAATGAAATTCAATCTTTTGATTACAGCAGCTCCTCCCTTCTCCTCCCAAGAGATAGGCCCCTTCCACAGTTATTACGCAGCAGTTGGATGCTGGCAGCCCACCAGTGTACAAAGTACAATGGCAAAGATTATTAATCCAGTTTTCCCCGCTGCAAATCGAGCTGAACGTTACAAAGCAGCAACCTCCCTCTCGCCTACGCTGTACTTTGACATGCCTCACCTTTAGCACAAGGCCAACAAAACAAGACCCTTGCTGTTCTAAGACTGATGCTTACAATGACACTATTCTTTAAGCCAAGTCTTATTTATACAATGTTTGTCACCAAAGACATTGTTTTTATTGATCTGTAGTACAGAATGATCAAGCAACAGTTTCATAATCAACATTTTTTTTTCCCCAGGGAAATAAAATTCTTTTTCCAGTTCACTACATTAATACAGAAATTCAATTTTAATTACAAGCATTTCTTTCCCGCACTGAAAGATCAAATTAATTGGATCACTTTAACATGTGTTTTGAAAAGCTCCTCTCAAGTCAGACTTGTACATGAATAAATGAGCAGTAACATCAAACTAAGAAGAGATTTATCAACACTGAGGACCTTTGCAGATGAATTCCTCACGATCTCAGAGGAATTAGTGTTTTAACACTAACACAACGTATGTTTACAAATGAAAAATAAACCTTCTATCAGCAAAGGTTTCACAGCATGAAATACTGGCCTCCAAATTTAACACTGCGTTCCTTCTCACCGAACAGATTTGTTAGGGCAGCTGTATTTTAAGGTATGTTATCAACAGGAAGCTGCTCTTACGCAGATACTTATTCAGTAGCACAACAAACACTCATGAGCAAGATAGTGAGACACTGTCACATGAGTACTCCTTTTGCCACTGCATGGGCTACACGTGTCCCATGTCAGACAACTACTCTAGTCAATATAAAACAGACCTGTAAAAAGACTGGTCATTTATAAAAGTTAAATACTATTTTCACATTAGAATATTTGCTGTTTCAAAGAGATGAACTGTAAAGTAAATGAAAAATCAAATTGTCACATGCAAAAGCTTTATCTGGAATGTAATTTTGACCAACAAGCAGTTCAGAAAGTTAGAGACTGTAAAGTACTCAAAAAGCTACGTGTCTTTTGTAACAAAAATGATAGAAATCATTCATCACCATGAAAAGCTTTAACCTCCCGACTCCTACAAATGGAGCAGATGAGTGAAATTTCAAAGAAAATGAGGTAAGCTTTTCTTTTTTAAACAGATGTCAGCTGCAGCAACTAGGCACTAGGAAAAAATGTTACTCGGATTCTTTAACAAAGTTTTAACCAAATTTGTCATAAGTGGCAGTGTAAAATTCTCAAGTCATTTTAAAGCTAACAAATTAAAGGCACACAGTATTGACGGGTGTTCAGATAACAGGAAATGAGCAAAGAGGTAAACTTCTTAACAGTGTAATAAGTTATATATGCAAGATGTCTGGTACGAGAGTAACCAGAGTTGTAATTCAGCCCTTAGTTATCACCTAGTTCCTGTAGCACGAGAACTGGACAGTCAAAGCTTTGCCCTGAAATATAGTAAGATTGACTCAGTCAACAGAGGAATTACTGGAATGACAAAAATTAGTTCCAAGAATTTGAGAAAGTTCACATGGACTTGATGGAAAGATAAATAGATGCATTTGCTGTACAAGGATTTTGTCTTTTTAATACTAAATGCTTCCAGGGAGTAGTTTCCAAAATTGAGAAGACATTAAGTCAAAAACTCTGAGAAGTTAAGTGACAGTACACAATTTCTGCATATAAATGGCTAGTATATGTCATAAGGATGCATTTGTAGCTCAGAAAAAGTTAGCGTCAGCTTCCAAGTTACGTTCGTAGATAGTTATAAATCCAGAACTGTACGATTTTAGTTACAGAAGTATTAGTCACAAGAGTGCAAAAGGAGTCCCTGCAGAGGAGTATTCCCTTTTAACAGGTACAAATAAGGAAACACCTGTAAAGATTTGTTACTTCAAGGAGACAGACCTGCTATTCTTTGCACAAACTTTGCACAAGAGATATACTGCAGGAGACAGATGTAAATACAGTGCATTTTTTAGATGTAAGTATTCATGTCTGGTTCCAGTATTATCAGGATGGTACATAAATACTTATTACAGAGGTTGTCTTAATGGAAGAAGCCCAGTTTCTCACGCAGCCATTCTTCGGTTAGGTCTTCTGTATTTCTTATTTCAAATACCTAAACAAAATTGCATAAACCCTTGAGGTCACTGATGGTACTTGAAAGGGGTAAGCACACAATGCAGTCAATACCTTCCCACACAAGTTATTTGAGCTGTAATAAACCAGTAACCAACCTAGAGTTTTCCCATGCTTTCTTGAAAGGATTGGTTAATACACTAAAGTAATATCAGTGGAAAATGCACAAGACTAAGGGGTAAGGACTATTACTAACTTGAACAAGAATCCCATAATTCCTATTTCTAGACTTAACTCTTCTCCTTTAAGAATGTGAGAATGGCACGTGTACCACATTCACAAGTTACTCAGAGATGTGACTATGTCAGAGACAGTAACTCAGCAAGTAGATTGTCTATTCAAAGACTACAAATTAATTTAACCTCCAGGCTGAAAAGCCCAAAGTTCATGAATTTTGCCCGGCACAAGGACAGGAAGCAGAAGGGCCCAAGCCCTTCTTTGAGCTAGTATAAATCCACAGCAACCAGTAACTTGTTTGTCCTGGAAGGAACAAGCCTGGGATACCTCAGAATAGAAAACTTGGGGTAAAACAAAAACAATCAACAACCCAAGACCCACCAACCCAAAGCTTTGTGGAAGTCTTAAACGAACTGTTAAAACAGCCTTAAAGCAGAAAACAAGACTAAACACACCAATATACCCTTCACATTCCATATGGGCAAGTATCTGGTTTGGGTTTTGGTCTTTCTTTTTTTTTAACTACCCTTGAAGAGAGGCCAAGTTAATTCTGTATCGCTAGCAAGAATCTTTGAGATGCCCACAAATGGCTCATCTTTTCTGAAGAGTCAAGTCAATTTTACCAATCCATAGCCCTTTGAGCATTGTTCTAGGCAATGAAAACAAGAAAAATATTTTAAACTGGAGCCTGCTGACAACACTGAAAATAAAGCCATGTCAGCACTCATTCAGTTGCCATCCCTCCTAATGGTATGGAGGACACAGCTGCAAAAAAGCACGCTCGGGTCAACAGAATGGATGGGATTTTGTAAGACTCCCAAAACAAGCTTCTCAGTGAACCTGCTGTTTGGACTGAACTTCCTATTTAGTCCTGTTCACAGCCATTTCACCATTTTAATCTTCTTCAGGAAACAATTCAAGTTTTGCATCTTTTCTTCCTCTTTTCCCATCTCTGCTGGTGTGGGCTCTGGACACTGCTGCTTGTATTTCAACAGTGATTCACTACTACCAACTAATACTGATTTTTTTCCCCTCCAATTAAAAATAAGAGGAAAACCCACAATATTTGGTGTTACGAGAAGCCAAGCTAATATGCAAGCCACTGAAAAAATAAGACTCAGTTGAGTCACATGCAGAAATCACATCAGGAGGAAGTCACAGCATGAGCTAAAATGAAACATAGTTCAGCAAGTGGCAAGAATAAAGCACGTGTGAAAAGCAAGTAAGCAACCCGAACTGGAGACAGGCTATCTTCTCTCCAGCCACAGATGATCGTGGACCTCTATATCCACTTTCATTCAAAAGCATTTCAGGCTGAATTTCTCCCACTTGACAGGTGACAGTAACTCCAGTACAGCTAGTCCTCAGGCTTTCACCTTCTCATCTACTCCACCTTCCCACTCACTGAAAACTGCCTTCCTCCTCAAGGAACTATTCCTCTCTCAGGACTGTTGAGATGCAGTGTCAACAGACCTAAAAGAAGATTTCTCAGGGCTGTACTGATTGCTTCCACTATCTTCTGCTTCCTTCCTATTTACTCTTCTCAACTTGATGTCTAATTTAAAATAGAGGGGCCATTTCTTACAAGGTGCAGCTAAAAAAGAGGTAGAAATTCACAGTTCTCTTATTGGCCCAACACATTTTTACTGGGATTTTGAAGTACCCGGTCGGGATAAGAAGACCAAAAGGGAAGGGTGATGTAGGAAATGGTGAAGTCATTTCACACTGTATGAAAAACCTAAGTGACCACAATCTCCATTTAGCTTTACTGGTTGAAACTAAAACTTTATGAAATGTAGGTGCCAATTGAGCAGTTATTTCAAAGATCTCCAAAATGATAATTAGGTGGAAATTATTTTTAATATCTAGGCTTAGTGAATGCAGTGATTTCTTCTGGTCTCAGTACTGGAGGAAGCAAACAGGAAGATTTAGAATGTTCAGCACTTGGCACGTATGTTTCTTATTCCGAAGGCTATTTCCTGCAAGCATACAGCCCCATCAACCATGCACTAAACCAATCTGCACCAAACCATACTAAGCCTTCAGTCTATTCTGCCCATTAATAAATTCATGGCCCAAAGCAAAAGCATCCATCCAACTGATGGATTTTGAGTTTGAGAAAGCTGTTCTTCCTGTACCCTGGAAC
The DNA here is from genome assembly GCA_027560015.1 of Chloroceryle amazona. Classification (NCBI taxonomy): domain Eukaryota; kingdom Metazoa; phylum Chordata; class Aves; order Coraciiformes; family Cerylidae; genus Chloroceryle; species Chloroceryle amazona. The sequence continues at coordinate 14,072 of JANHFX010026424.1, forward strand.
TCCAGAAATCCCCTCCTCTGTTCAATCTTCCTAAACCAGAATCTGTTTACTGTAACTGCCAAGTCTCGTAACACTCTTCTCGCGATAGGTTCAAGCAAGACACAAAACAGCTTCTGCAACCTGCATTTAAGGGCAGAGAGTTACTTCAACTAGTCAATCATACCTTAGTGAGCTCAGCTGTCTGTACAAGCTTATTCTTGCTTCCAGCATACATCATCTGCTGTTCAGGCTTACATCCTGTAGTCATGTGGAATAAAAAGGAAAAAAAAAAGTTTTTAGTTATTTTGACTGCAACACTTTAAAAGCAAGAATTATTTTTCTTTTTAAAAGAATCCAAATTGAAGTCTCTATTCAGAAAAGTGGCCTAATTCTTTATATACTTTATCATCCTTGCTTTTACTTGCCTATCTAGTACTTGAAAAGCATTTCCAGAAGTAACAGTTGTGGAGGTTGAACTGGGGAGGGTCAACATCCACATGCGTTTCTGCTTCGAGCCAACATCACAATATTGCAGCAGCCGAACTTGAACCACAACAGCCAACAAAGCAGTACCTCCTGCCACACCAGCAGTGCTGCAAGTTCAATTCTTCACCCTCTTGCTATTTCTGGAAGATTTCCATGTTTTTGCTGGTCACACTTACATAGACCTTTACAGCAACTGCCTTTGAGCTGGAGTCAAACTGAGAACAAACCAAGTCAGTTGGACTTTGTTGTTCTTTCTCCTGATCTCTCCACATACCCCCAGCTAAACTGGTAACTCAAAATTACCTTCTCTCCCCCAAAAAACCCACACCACACAGCAGCTTCAATCACAGCTGAAGTTAACTGCTGTTTATAGACTCCCAACTGATGGGTCATTGTTTCCGACTCCACTATCAGTCTAACCACTAACTTATATCTACAGAAAACCTCAAGATACAAAGGCTTTTCTTTAGAATTTGCTTGGTTAGAAGTCTCCAGATACAACTGATACTTTTAAATCTTGCCACCCATGAAGAAAATTGTCTAAACTGTCTTCTCCTGTGACATCTGCCTGCTTTACTATTTCAAGGACTCACAGGAAGCTTTTTTACTGCTCTTCTAACTCACGAAGTATCTATCCTTCCAAAGAGAAGTAACACCCAGAACATTCACACAAAGATTCTCAGGTAACTACAGAATATACTCACTTGTTGCTAAAACTTTTACCTACCTAGTCCCAGGTAATGAAGGGTAAAACAATGCAATCAGTTTATCTTTTTTTTCTGGAGGATAACAAAGATAATCCAGTAACACCAACGAGCTACCCTATTACAATTCAGAACACAGGTAGAAGCCACAGAAGCAATTCAGCTCTGCAAGCCCAAATCAAGTCACAGGTTATTTGGTTTCTATTGGCATTACACAGTTCCCTGCACAGGCATGTTTATGTTGAAGGTTGCTGTGACAAGCAGAGGAAGCTACTGCTCTACATAAGATTGGGATGATCCAAGATTACAGTCTCTCTCTCCTTGAACATCACCTGTTCATGGAGCACTTTCATGTGCCCAGATCTAGGTTATGGGACCTTGGTTTCCTCCTCATCACCCATTGTTGTGACAGCCCTTTAGACCTTCACATCACTCCGGCTCCTGTTTGGAGGCATCCTCTGCTGCTGCCCATTGCATACAGACCCCTGGAAACCCCTTCCCTTCAATCCCATCCTAACACTTCCATGGAGTCCTACTACCTTCATGGGTAGGTAGGGGTTCCCAGGCCCTTCTGAGAAGGAGAGGAATTTCTTCCCACCTGGTCACTACCAATCCAATTAGCAGGAGAGACAGATGTGAACAGAATCCATCAGGAACAGAGGGGGTATATTCCAGCCCTCTCCTCACTCATTTTGAGCCTTTCCTGTTCATATTTGAAGGATTCCTCAAGATTTGAGGAGGAGGTGACACGAAACACATCAGGTTAAACTTACATGAACAGCAGCAGAGTGTTCCAGGCTCCCTTACTTTACAGGAGGGTGTTGCTGTGAACAGCACCAAGAACACAGTGGGCAGAGATTTAGAAAGACACAGCTTTTGGCCAGCTATGCAGGAAACGAATGGTTCTGCCAGAAACAGAAAAGAGTCTTTTCTCTCATACATCCTAGGTGCCCTAAAATGTGAACCCAAATGGCAGTGAAAACTTGCAGTAAGTAGGGAGGATCTGGGCAGCAGAAAGTGTTGACACTTCTCATGAGCTGAAGGCGAAGATGGAGCTAATACACAAGAGATTCCTCTCTGCCAAAAAAAGTCTCCAGAAAATGCCACAGCTTTATAGTGCCTTGCTTCCAGCAGTGGCAGAAGGAAAACCAGCCCTAAGCATCTATCTGAGCATTTTATCTTCCATAGCAAAGAATATTTCCATATTTACCATACACAATAGCCACCGTTCACAATGTTCACTCACCAACTGGACTGGAGAAGATAAAGCACAATGGATAAGAAACTCTTCCATCATCATGTTGATACTTGTAACTATACACAATAAATGTTTTTTCTGAGGTTAAAGAAACTAAAAAATCAATGATTTTTTTAGGATATAATCAAAGCCTGATGTGGGCACAAATAAGTCTGGATTCTAGAAGATGCTTTTTGATAAGGAGTCTCACTGCTCCCCTGTTTGCACTTCCATATTTGACTTTCAGAACTGACCCTGCTTGTCTTTACCAACCTTGATCCCAGCTGGGTATTACTGCTTCACATCAGAGCTAAAAATCACCCTTTCATCGTAAACATTCCTCTCCCAGCTTTGCAAAAAGACTTCCCACACCCACCAATGTGTTTCTGGCTTAATGAAAACCAAACTCTTTCTCTGCAGATTAAGCACTTCATTGTTTCAGGTGTTTTGCTGAATTTGAAGCCACCTAGGACTCCTGCTTAAGAGCCTCCTACTGCACTACAGTCATGAAAGGAAAGATTCAGAACAGCATGTGAACTAGAGCCAGCCAGCTTCTGAGGACAATGGATGCAGATACTTTGACTCAGAATTTAAGTACCCCTCTTATTTCATCTAGTGAAAGAATAATTTACTTGTGCCTCTTTTTCCTTTATTAAATACAAGGATTCTTCCCTAGATCACATGCCTACAGCACTCCCAAAGTCAGTAAGTGCAACAAAATAGGGAAGGCCACATGCCAAGAAAGTACCAAATCAGATGCTGTTACACAGGCACTTTGCTATATTTAGTAGTCACATACAAAACTGGTGCCTTTTACTCACTTCTTTACATGAACAGCATCGTGGCTTCGCTTTACTTCCCCAAACATTATATAGTCTAAAAGGAAATAAAATCTCAGGCAAGGCTTAAATGTGTCAACAAGTGGGACAACTGTTCAGTGCATTATGAGCCCTGATCTCTGGGTTATCTCACAAATGAGGTCTCGGTGAAGCCGCACTACAGGCAACTATTGGCCTAAAAAGGTGAAGTTGAGCTCTGAACACTTTAAGCAGCTTCCAGGAGTAAGACCAAATGCCAGCAGCAGCAGAAGGATATCGAGGTTGTCTCTCAGGCAGCTCATCTTTTAGTTCATCAGGAGAAATACCCTGGTAACATTAAACACAAGCAATATTTGAACGAATGATCTTGCACTTGTGGCTATATTGTGAAGGCTAAAGCAGCGTAACGGGACAATGAAAGAGCTGTAAGTTAGATGTGCATCTGCAGTTGAACCAATAACCATCTCTCACTCTAATTACTAGAGCAGTTTAGGAAAACTTGTGTGCTAATAGATTCCTGTGACTAAACATAGAATTAGTGTTAGCTTGAATAATCATCCCTATTTTAGGCATAATGAGTTTAGAAAACATTCTTGGCTCTAGTTGGATATGCTGGCAGCTATCATGCTTTTCCAACTCCAGTGCTACACCGAAGCAAGCAAGCACACATCAAAAAGCATCTGTTCAAATCAGCTACATAAATGGTGCTTTTAAGAAATTCAATCCTTCCTCCTTGAGCAAGCAAAAAAAGAGTCCCCGTTCTATTCAAGTATTACCTTAAAGTTCTACATTCTAGGGAATAAGAGCTACGGTTAATGCTCAAATCCCTGGGAAGGATTTAATTTTGCCCTATGTGCCATTAAGAAACACTACATGCTGGGCTGACCTTATTATGCCACCTATCAAATTTAGAGTCTGCAGAGGATTAACAATCCTAGTTTCTAATTGATGGCAGATCAGCTCAGAGTCAAATATGCAGATCTAGGTGGAAACACAGCAGAAATCTCTTCAAAAAGCCAGCAGGTGCCAAAGATGCTTTTTACATAGTTGTATCCTAACAGGTTTAAAGTCACTTTTTTTTGTGCAATTAATTAGTCAACTCAATTGCTTTGGCATAGTTCCACTATTAATAGCGCTGTACATTACATGCAGAGTGACCATGCATTTAAATAAGCTCATGACCCAAATTAGATTAAGATTTGATAACAATTTGAAACTAAGGCAGTACCTTAGAGACAACAATACATTGCAGGCTGAAGATACTCTTATTTACAATTCATTTAACAAACCTCATGCTCCTCATCCAGCACCACCAACTGCTTATCCTTGTCGATTTTCACTATAAATCAAAATAAAGCATAGATCAATGGTTGTGATCGATTTATACAATGGATGCATGATGCTTTTTAACATTCCCCCACAAATATGTTCCTTGTGCTTCCACTTTGCTTCTTCAGCCTATCCCATGACTTCACAAAAGCACTGAAATGAAGTGCACAGTCTTAAGCTCTTCTCGTTGCAAGACACTGTTCTCCAGTTTCAGGTGGAAATGTCAAACTCCTCTACTTCAAGGCTACAAAAATCTACAAACTGAAAATGACTGTGGCTTGACATTTCTTTTTTACTGTCATTTTACAAACAGTGGTAGACTCTGAGCCACAATTATGTATCAGTAGTCTACTAAGAGCAGATGCAGTCTTGTATCGTTAGAAGAGTGGAGCTTTGCTGTTAAAGTTACAAGGAAGTACTGAAGTTAATACAAGAAACAGCCTTTTGGCTCACGTTTACCTGTCACAGCAGCGACATTAAACAGGAAGGAAAAGCAGAGATAGGATTTTCTGCAAGACCTTCTAATTTTTGTCATGACATGTTTTTAACTTACTTATAATGGCAGCATTGTTGGTTTCTTTACGAAACCGGAATTTTCTCAGTTTCTCCACCAGGTCTTCAGCAACATCACAAACCACCAGAGATTCACTCTACAAAAAAGGAAATGCCAGAGGGGACTGTAAGATAAATCTTTCTAGTAAAGTCAAAAAAAAACCAACCCACAAATGCCCAGGTCATGCATATGCGTGCACAAACCCTACTGAAGTGGAACTGCGTGGAACTTGTCCAACATTTCAGTACACATAAACCAGAAAAGCCACAGGTGAAACCACAATAGAAGGACACTTACCCTGTTTTGATATCCCTCCTCAAAGCCACACAGTTAACTAGAAATATTTTATTAGCTCTTCCTGAAGTGAGATTATTCTCATAGCTCTTAGAAGTAAACAACTGTTACAGTTCATTTGCCAAGTCCTGAAGTAAGGAAACCCCTTAAAACAGCAGTAAACTGGCTAAAGCAATTTAACAATTTAAAATAGTAAGAGCTACTATCAGTATTTCAGAACACAGAGAGTAATCAAGGCTCACTGTTTATTTTTATCCCCAAAATATGAACTGAACTTTTTGAGATTTACACACACAGAAAGCATTTAAGGCATTTTAATCGAAAAGCATGAATACTTTTTCTATTTTTTTTTAATTTTCAAATACCCCCCCATGTTTCTATGTCACTAACACCAAGCTTTCAGAAGTGTCCAGATAACAAATTAGTCATCACACTGAAGATGGGGAAGGAAATTATTTCACAAGCAACCAGGCAGGTTATCTTTCACTGCACAGGCAGTTTTTAAACTGTACCAAGGCAACCACTGTCATTTCCTGAGCAACACTGTACCCACACCACCTCTATCAGCACAGTTAAGAGATGCACACCAGCTAGATAAAAAAAAAAAGTTATCATCTTCAGCTTATTCATATATTTGTAAATTCCGAAGGCATCAAGGCTTTTGTGCCAAAACAACTGTATTTCAAGACTTCTTTTAAAAAGTTGCTCAAATAAAAAAGTTACAAGGTTACCTACGGCAAGCTCCACGAAAGAGCTGTCTCACTAAGACAAATCACTGCTTGCGAATCGGATGAAAGTCCCTATTTAAACTCTCACCTTCAACACTGGCTTGTTTTTGAGAAAAAGCAGAGACCTCTCTCTCCTTCCCCACTTTCAAAATCACCTTGCAAATATGCTACATTTGTTGTTACTCCTAAAAAGACTTCCACCTCGACCAAATTCTGGCACAAAGTCTTGTGCCTCTGCTTCCTTTTCACAGCTGGAGAGGAAATGAGGCTCTGCCGTGACAGGGCAGGTCAGGCTGCACACTTCATGATTTTGCTTGCTTCCCCTAAACTTGAACGATTGTTCTTGGCTCCCTCTGATCCACAAATGTCATTAATACCCAATCTCACTGTTTCAGGAGGTCTCTACTTAAAAAAAAAAAAACAAACACAAAAACAAACAACCCACCCACATAATTCAGAGTTGAATCTCCAAGTTTAAGTTATATTCTGTATCAAATGCTCTTTTCTGAAGGAAGCATTTTTCCCAGTCCTCTGGGCTCAGCAGTTTCCTAACACTTTCCAGCAGACACTGCGGGGTGAGCGGTGCTGGTGTTCATACCCACACAGCCATACAAGTCCTGAAAAGAAGCAGAAGGCTGTGCCTGCAGAACACATGGTGACATTAGATTCAGATCATCTATCAGGGCTAAGCTGGATCACCAGAGCTTGGGTTAATGAAAACTAAAGAAAGTCAAAACAAAAGACAGGAGGACTGCGCAGACAGCGGGCACAGCTGCCAACCCACACTGCAGGGGGAGGGGGCTGCTGTTGGTAAACCTCAGCCACCATTCACACCAACATTACACATACAAGATTTGCAAGAAATCTATTTTTTAACCGGACAGTCGCTGGCAGGGCGGGTCACCATTTCCTTCTTAAACAGCTGCTTCTTCACCCTCCCCCCGCAGCCTGCCAGCGCCTAACACAAAAACAACCGGGGAAGGTCCTTCTGCCGGTGGGGCAGCAGGTGAGCGCTTCAATACC